>JARYZH020000749.1:0-73531 GCA_030021035.2 Notholithocarpus densiflorus
TGAAAATCTCTACTTGGTTTTTGCAATTAAAAAGCTTCTCCAAATGCTATTCACTCACCCTCCTTGTTTGCTACTTATGGTTACTAAGAATATTATTATCCGGGTATTTAAAAAAATCGTTAGTTTAAATACTAAAAAACTAAGTTATGTATTTTAATATCCAATTTCATAATTCACCCTACGCTAATAAACCAATCTCAAGACCCATGCTACCATTGCATGACCCACGCCACCACTATTGCACCACAATCCACGACCCACGCACACACAACCTACCACCGAACCAACACCCATGAACCAACAACCGGCGCCAATCTTAATACCTCCAACCAATCTCTACCACTACCATGCCACCGTCACACACCAATCTCAACATCACAACCCACGTGATCTGCAAAAAGACTTATGCCGATCTCTATGCAAAACAACCCACACCGGTGGTGAGGTTTGAGAGAGAGAGAGAGAGAGTTGATAAAATAAAAAAACCATTAAAAGGAAATAGACATTTGCTATAGTAAACTCTTATTAGTAAGAGCATTAGCATTGGGTTTGTAAAACTTCCAAATTGTTATTTTAGAACCCAAAAACACTAAAACCCATCTTTACTCAAGTGTCTAAACCTAAAATTTTTTACAATTTTGCTACAGCGATTTCGTACTTATAGAAATCAATGTTCACTCTATCTAAACATAAAACTCATATATTTTATTCATCCTCTCTCTCTCTCTCTCTCTCTCTCTCTCTCTCTCTCTCTCTCTCTCCAAACCAAAATATTGCTCTCTCTTTGGTAGGAGGTGGCGGCAGCTGGATTTTTTTTCTGATTGTTCGGTGGGTTTGAATCAGTGGTTTTGGGTTTAAATCGAGGGTTGTGGGTTGAATTAGTTGGTTAGTTTTGAATTAGTGGCTGAATCGATGGTTGGGTTTGAATTGGTGGTGCTCGGCTTGGTTTCAATGGTTTCTAGGCTTGGTTTTGGTAGTTGCTTTGAGTTTCGGTTGTTAGTTTTTGTTTTTTGTGTTTAGTTTGGTGTTTCAATTGTGGTGGTGGCGGTTCGGTATTTCAAGAGTAGAGTTGGTTTGGTGTTTTGGTGGTTGGTGGTTTGATGTTTCGTTGGTTGGTGGTTGTTTAATTTTAGTGTTTTGGTGGTTAGTGGGGTTGGTTTCGGTTTGTAGATTTGGGTGCCGTGGTGGCGACGCTTGGTTTGTAGACTAATTGCTGGTATGGTTGCTAGTAGCAAGAGAGACACTGAGAGAGAGAGAGAGAGTATATAAATGAATAGTATTTGGTTGTGATGTGAAAATAAGAAATTGGACATAGTGTAAGTTGTAAAATGGTAGTGTAAAGTAGATAAAAATAGTTTTTTAAGGATAAAATGGGTATTATTTTTAGATACTTGGATGCTAATGAGCATTAGCATTGGGGGTTGTCAAACCCCCCCAATGGCTATTCTACAACCCCAATGCATAAAAAACCTACTTTATCCAAGTGTGCATATCCAAAAAATTTTACAACCAAGTTGTAAAGAATTTTTTAATGTGAAAATATTGTCTCTCTCTTCCCTATTTTTTGAGTCCACTCTCTCTCCTCCCTTTTTATATTATTTTATTGTGTAGTTATATTATTTTAATGAGTTGATGTTATAATAATAAATTGGGATGTTGAATATATTGTAAAATAGGTTGGTATAATAGATAAAGTAGGTTTTTACATAGTAAAATAACAACTTTGATACAAACTTGGATGTGAATGCTAAGAGTTTACTTTAGCTGAGTTGCAATTTTATGTAAGTATAACCATCTGGTTGAAGCTTAATTTTTATAGTTTGAGGTTTTAAAATAGCAAATTGGGAGTTTTAGAGCCCCAATGCCAATGTTGTAATAATCTCCTTTTATACTACCATTTTTAAGGTTTTTGAGTAGCAAGCTTTATGATTCAAAAAGCAAGACGCTAGGGATCAACTCTTTGGTCTTTGCTGGTATTTAGGGGTGTCTTTTCTTTTCTTTTTTTCAAGTTTTTGTTTCTCCTCGCCCTTGTCATGCAACATTTTCTTGATAAATTCTCCAACTCAACTTTACATTACCATTCACCTGTATGTGTACGATTCCATCCACTAGTGAGCTAAACAAGTGGGGAAGAACCATGGGTCATTTGACAATTCATTGTTGAGAATGAAAAAAACTAAAATTAAAAAAAGAAGAGCCATGCATTGACAGCCTATGCATTCAAAATGTAGAACAAAGCTTACGTGGCACGTATTTTCTTCCTAAGGGGCTAGGGTTATTGGTTGGCTGGTTGACTGGGTATAAAGTTGGGTGTGATATCAAATTTTGTAACTTCATTGACAGCCTATTGCCAAATCGATCCAGAGTATTCAAGAAATCCAAGAGTGTTCAAAATTTAAAGGAGTTTTAATCTATAATTAACCCATTTTACTAGGGGAAAAAAGAAACAGAAAAACATGAATGCCCCTATTTATCTCATTTCTCCAAGTTTTTTTGGTAAACTATGAATACCGTCCACCGAAACAGTCAAAGAATACCAACAGTTTTAATCCATACGTTTAATGGGAAATGGATTTCGAAGAAGAAATCAAATGTTTGGTTAGGCTGGAATTTGAAACTTAATGGTCAAGAATGCTTGTCTACATTAAAGCAAAGACGTGGCCAAAACTATGTTGTCATTTTATCGTTTATTTTATATAAGGATGAAGGATCCAACTCACACCACCACCTTCCTTAACTTATCCAATTCTCTCAGCTCTCTCTCTCTCTCTTTCCTCTCTCTCTCACAGCTTCATTTAGAATCAGGTACTTTTCTCTTTTTTTTTGGACTAGTTGTTTGTTGTTAATTTCAATTATTGTTTCATTAGAATTATGTTACATGATCTGGTCATCGTCGTTGTCATCTCATGTTTGTATTAAATACTTTTTTGCTATCAAAAAGTGGGAGAGGGAAAACGAACACAGATTCTTTACATAATAAGAACTAGACAATATTATTAAGCTGCAAGGCTTTTGAGACAGGGAATTTTGTAATTGTTGAGCAATGCTTTTTGTGATTTTATGAATGCTTCTTGTATAATATGATAGAAAATTTGACTAAAGCAATAGGTCTGGGACCAGACTTTTTGGTTTGATTCCCCCAAATTGCAGATGCTTGTCATATGCGGTGATTGTCTGGGGTTAACCTAAAGATATATGCTAAGGAATATTAAATATTTAATTATAGCCGTAATGTACATTGTTTAAAAGAAAAAAGAAAAAAAACCTTTGTTATCAATTCATTGACTCGTACACACAAATCCAAGGTGGTTGAGTGTCATTTATATACCAATTGACTTTATATTTTTTTTTAAAAGATAAGTAATCATCATTTAATAGAGTATTAAATACAACTTAAGAGATTTGAGATCTAATCTAGCCTACATAAAAAATAAATTCATTGATATCTTGACCTAGTAAAGAGCAATCATAATATGGTGGCCGCCATAGGTTTCAATCTTACCGTGTCTTAATATTAGCCAAAAAAAAAAAAAAAAATCTTTTGAGATAGGGACATTTGTAATTGTTGAGCAAGTATTGAGGATTTTTTTTTTTTTTTTTTCAGAAGAGTGAGTTGATTAGCAATGCTTTTTGTGATTTTATGAATGCTTCTTGTTTAATACGTGAAATCCCATGTGACCAGAATTTTTGGGTTTGATTCCCCCAAACTACAAATGTTTGTCATTTGTGGTGATTGTCTGTATCTATTATAATTATAGGCTTAACCTAAGGACATATGTTAAGGAATATTAAATAGATAATTATAGCCGAAATGCAAATAGTTTGAAAGGAAAAGAAAAAATAAAACACCTTTGTTATCAATTCATTGACTCGTACACACAAATCCAAGGTGGTTGAGTGTTATTTCTATACCAATTGACTTTATATTTTTGTAAAAAAGATAAGTAATTATCATTTAATGGAGTATTAAATACAACTTAGGAGATTTGAGATCGAATTTAGCCTACATAAAAAAGAAATCCATTGATATCTTGACCTAGTAAAGAGCAATCATAATATGGTGGCCATCATAGGTTTCAATCTTACCGTGTCTCAATATTAGCCCAAAAAAAAAATCTTTTGAGATGGGGACTTTTGTATTTGTTGAGCAAGTACTATGGATTTTTTTTTCTTCAGAAGAGAGAGTTGATTAGCGATGCTTTTCGTGATTTTATGAATGCTTCTTGTTTAAAACACAGGTTGTAGAATCCCATGTGACCAAACTTTTTGGGTTTGATTACCCCAAACTACTGATGATTGTCATTTGTGGTGATTGTCTGTACTATTATAATTATAGGCTTAACCTAAGGACATATGAATATTAAATAAATAATTATAGCCGAAATGCAAATAGTTTGAAAGGAAAAAAAAAAAGTAAAACACCTTTGTTATCAATTCACTGACACCCACACACAAATCCAAGGTGGTTGAGTGTTATTTGTGAACCAGTTGACTTTATATTGTTGAAAAAGTTGAGTAATCATATTATTAAATGGAGTATTAAGGGTATGTTTGGATACCGCTTATTGTTAAAAACTAAAAATACTGTAGTAAAATAATTTTTAAATGTGTGAATAGTGCCGTGGGACCCAGTTTTAAAATTAATTTTGCCAAATTTCGTACTTGTGGGTTCCGTGAACAGTGCACGGAACCCACTGTTTAAAACGCAAACGTAGACGTGGTTGGATTTCAGTGGTATCCAAACTCACACTAAATACAACTTAAGAGACTTGAGATCAAATCTAGTCTAACCTACAAAAAAGAAAAAAGAAATCCATTGATATCTTGACCTAATAAAACACAATCATAATGGGGTGGCCGCGTAAGTTCCAATCTTACTGTGTCTTAAGAACAAAGCAAAAGTAATCCTGACTAACATAATTCAATTGGTAGTGGGAAGGAACTTTCTGCACACATGAGATAGAAACCTTGTCAGGTGCATGCATGTGAGTAGACCCACTGGAAAATTTAAGCACCCTTTTTTTGTCTATTGATATTTGGATCTCATTAGTCATACAGTGTAATTGGGGACAAAACATGTAAAATTATATTGTTGTTTTGTTACTGAAATGATAGCTATATTATATGGACAATTCAATATCTGTGTATACCTTCGGATACATGCTTACTGCCTATGTCATATATAAATAAATCGTTTTGTAAATTTGAGAAATGCAGCTGCACTTGGTTTCTTTGGAAATTCATGTTGTCAATTTGAATTGAAGATATATTCAATATATACTATATTCACATAAGCTAGAAATTTATTTTCTGCCATTACTTGTTTAGTTTAAGAGCATCATAATTGGCCATGCATGAAGCATAGGTTTCTAGTTTGAATAATTGAATCTCTTTCTCCACCTCCTCTTGAAGTCAAACTTACTCATTAAAACAAATAATTGAAAAAGAAAAATTCATGGGAGCATGAAGAGTGAATTATGTTCAAGGATTAATACACTAGTTAGTGCCATTGGCATTTTATCACTTCCTTGGACAAGCCTTTTTATCTTCTTGTGTTCAATGTTTCCATCCAGAATTTCCCTTGAACTCTTCTGCTTTGGCTATTTTAAATTGTTTCTAGGTCTTAAAATTTTGAATTTGAGAACATTATATTGTGTGATCTGTCTTTTATTTTTTAAAGATATTTCTTTAGCAACCATTATATTGTGATAAAGTGATGCACACTGACTATCCTTGCCAAAAAAAAAAAAAAACTAAAATACTCTGATCAGATTTAGGATTTTTACAAAGAATTGGCAATAACAGTATTTAAGAGCAAAACAAGAAGTACAAATCTATGGTTGGAGATGTGAAGATTATTATTCAAAGAGTGGTTGTTGGTTAATGATTAAAACAAGTCGAAGGCAGAACAGCATAATGATCCCTTTTTTTTGTGGGGGGGGAGGATTTGTCCTTTTCTTCCCTTTCACTAAAGTTGATGGGAGCATTTGAGAGAATATAGGGCAAAGTAGAAGTTAGTGTCTTGATATGATTTACTTGAATGAAAAAAGTCATAAGCTTTCAAAGTTACCATTTAAAATTTAAAGGGGTAAATTACTTTAAGATTGTATAGAAATGGAGGTAAAAAGAACAAAAGAAAATAGTAAATGCGGTCCAACTCTTTTTGCTCCTCTTCAATCTCCCTTAAGATATGGTGTTAATTTCAAAACTTTTGTGTTACAAACCATGTTAGTGTTTTGGGACTGATGGGACTTTTAACTTGGATTCAGCTGTGAGCATCTGTGTTTAGAAGGGGAGAAAGAACTTGTGTTGGATTTCTTCAATCTCCCATACCAAGTTTCATGTCTGAACTCGACATCCAAATACCTAGTGCCTTCGGTATGTTTTTTCGATCCTCTATTAAGTTGTGTTCATAAATGCACCTGTGTCCTGCATAAGTTTTCTTCTCTATGTTGTTGCCTGTTAAGTGCTGTGTTTGGAAAAATAACAACCACCAAGCCTTTAGTCTCAAAATTTTGGGGTTACCTATTGATCCTTGACAAGGTAGTCAAGGTTTCGAAAAACAGAAAATCCAAAAATAATAATGGTCTTAAAACCGGATTACTTTGTAACCTGGATTGTAATATAATGTATCCAGGGTGTAAGCACTTGTTGCAGAAGACATGCCATAAATTAAGTCATTAGATGACAATGGGAACAGCACATGCTGACTTTTGTTGTTTGCTTTTGTGTGCATCCTGTGTGATTTGGTGGGCAGATCCATTTGCAGAGGCTAATGATAAGGACTCTGCCGGGGCAAAGGGGTACGTTCATGTGCGTATACAGCAGCGTAATGGTAGGAAACGCTTGACCACTGTCCAGGGCTTGAAGAAGGAATTCAGCTATAGTAAAATACTCAAGGACCTTAAGAAAGAGTTTTGCTGCAATGGTACTGTTGTCCAGGATCCAGAGCTGGGCCAGGTGCTTATATTACATTATGTGCTACTATAATAGACTCCTAGCTTTCTCACTGATAGCGAGCGTTCAAATGTTCAAATTGAATAAAATTCTTGATGTGCACAGGTCATTCAACTTCAAGGTGATCAACGAAAGAATGTTTCTACCTTTCTAGTTCAGGTAACTTCTTAATGTTTCAATTTGTTGCTCTCTATTGATTTCTGAATTCTAAACCATCGACATTGGGGTTTGGCCAATAGGCTGGCATTGTGAAGAAGGAACATGTCAAGATTCATGGTTTTTAAGCAGCACTCTCAGCAGTAGCAGATATACTGAAATGTATGCAACTGCTGTTTCATGTAAGAGATCATACAATTTATATGGCTCTAAGACTCGAGTATAGTGTCTATAATGTATTTTCAATTTCTGTCAAAATAATATTCTCAAGCATTAATAAAATACCATCTTTGTCTATGTGCGAGTATTATATCCCATTGCAATGACCTCATTGTTAATTGTTATCCAAAGAACTTTATTTGGTACGCAAGGAAAACGTTGTCTACATTAAGAAAACTAAGAACCTAACAAACTAGTAATCGTACGGTACGACTCCTAGCTTGTTCAAGGATGTCACGTCCGTGGATTGCTTTCAGACGCAAAAATTGACTCCTTGTGCATGGAAAGCATTTGATATGTATGGCAGAGGAGAAAATTTCAAAGCACCAATGCTCGTGGCAATGATTTTCAATTAAGCTTTGAAAAAAATGTACCCTTCTTTTACTCTCTGTTTTCTACAGATTCATTATGCTAACTCCTCATACGTAATCTATTAGCATAATGCAATAAATAATGTTTCACAACGGTTATACAACCTACATTGATAAAATATGTATATACTTGTACTTAGGAAACTCGTAAACAGTGCTCTATTTGTAAGAAAAATGTTTTGCAGTTTCAACTGTTTTGAATATAATATGGTATGAGGGTGAGGTGGCGAGGAAATGAACAAATCCTTCATTCAAACCTTGCCAAGAAAAATATAATAGATTATTACAAATTAAAAGTTCCTTTAGATAATCTTCTACCCAAAGACTAAAAATGGATCCTCATCGTGCATAGCACTCAAGATTAGGTAATTTTCTTAAGTTTTAAGACATCTAGTAATTGCTAACTGGTTGTAGGATTATAACTTTTTTTACCACAATTCTAATGTGGCCAACTGTGAGTGGTTGTTTATCACTTTCACATAAACCCAACATTTTTTCGCTACTACTCATAATTTGCCACATCACAATTGTGGTTATGGTTAAAAAAAATTGTGGTCTTAGATTTTCTCGTAATTGCTAGGTACTCTATCACAAGTTCTATCTTCCACACCTACTTTTGGAATTGTCTTGCCAATTATGCTCCTAGTTACTACCATAATACCAGGTCAACTCTTCTCATCCCTTTGCTGCTTTAGGCTAATGCACAAGCTCATTATTAAATTTAAGATATCGTTAAAAGTGTACTCAACAGACAAATGAACCCGAAATTTGGCCATCAAGTCCATACTTTTCACTAATCCAAATAAAACAAAGAAGAAGGCTTTAAGTGGGGTTACCTTAGTGCTATTAACTTTCCTTTGATAGAAAGGGACTTTGGCCCTTTTTCTCTTCAATCAAATGGTATAATTCAGAGGCCAAATACTCTGCAGTGATTCACCCTCCAGTACTGATTTATGGATAAAGTCATTCTACCAGACAATCAAGATATTGTTGGGACCCTTCAAGGTTTGTGGATTGAGACATAGCACCAGCCACATTAACATTTTCAAGAATGTAAAAACTTCATGTTTTTATTAACTTTTGTTCTGTTCCTAGCTGGTTCCAAACATATCCAGCCAAGGTACTAAGAGGAACCACCTGTTTTTAACGTGACTGACAGTTATGTTTATGTAAAAATAAGTGAATAGCTTTCAAGTGCCTAGAAATTGCTCAAAATCATACTATTGAAAAAATATAAGGCCTATGGCAAAATATTTGATGTTTCTGCAAACATTAATTTACATCCAAACTATGCAGAGAGCTCCAATTTCACAATATCATCTGTGTGTGTGTGTGTGTGTGTGTGTGTGTGTGTGTGTGTGTGTGGAGAATCAATGTGTGTGTGTGTGTGTGTGTGTGTGGAGAATCAAAAAATATCATCTTAATGTTTATGGTTTAGGGGCTTTGTAATAGTGTATGCTTTGTTCAAGAGAGATGCATGGTATGTGGGAGGGAACTCCAAAAAGGGCATATTTTTACGGCTAGATATTTTGATGCAAAATTTCTGGTAGGCTGAACTGACTCTAATGCAGTCTGTTTTCCATTACTATGCATCAAAATTGTTTAACACAATATTAAAGAACATGTAATCTAAGTTTCATGTGGAACTCATGGATTAGGTAAGAAACAAATATTTTATGTGCTTCCAACAGTGGCGGAGCCAGAAAAATTTCTTGAGGGGGCCAATGAATACATTTTTGCGTATTTTTTAGATTTTTTACCAAATGTAAAAGAAGATTAACGGAAATTTTCAAAAGCTAGGGGGGCCATGGCCCCCCTTGGCACCCCCTATGCTTCAAAGTGAAATATGGATTTCAAAATTTGTACATCACTGTGAATGTCACAAAATGCAGAACAATTACACAAAGTGACACCACACACATACCAATGTATAAACTCCCTCCCATTCGAGCAATTCAACTACCTATCAAATTTGTTTTGAGACTTGATAGCTCCCATTATTCAACTACCATTCATACCTTATGTCAACGTCCATTCTTATTCTCAAACATGCTTATCAAATTCGTGCACTCCCTACTATTAATATCTACTACTTAAGCGCCTCCAATGCTATAAACACAATTCTACATTGGCTCTTTACTCTTTTCACAGAAGCTTGTTCCTAATGGCCGACTCCGAACACTCTTCTTCCAATGAAACTTTTACATACACTCAAGGTATCCTTTTTGACATAAATTTTCATATCCTCTTTTTTCTCACACAAGTGCATTTATAAGCTTATAATCCTGTTCAAAGACAGTCATTTTCACATCTTCCTTGCTTGATTTCTAAGATAGTTTTTTTTTACTTCCCGGGTCCTACATATATATTTTGGGTCCATATCGTTTTGTTCACATACATGTATTTTTTTGTGCTCAAATATTTACTGTCTTTGGTTTGGAATTCTACTAACTTGATATTAAGTCCTTAGAAGTAAATTTAGCTCTCCTTACTAATATTGGATTATTATTTCAGAGGAAACAAGTGAAGAGACCAAGCTCGAATTCTCTGAAGATGAGGAGACACTTATCATAAGGATGTTCAATCTTGTAGGAGAGAGGTGGGTTTGTTCTAAAATTCTAATTTTTCTTGTGCTTTTATTCAAAACCCTGTAAAGGCAACTAACAGTCTTGTAATTCAGTGGCATTACATGATAAAAAAAAAAAAGTTCAAAAAAATTGTGAAGGCACAAAAAGCTTTTCTCAGTCGAATTTCTATAACTTTGATTAGGTGGGCTCTAATAGCTGGGAGGATCCCAGGAAGAACAGCCGAGGAAATTGAGAAGTACTGGACTACTAGATACTCAACAAGTGAATGAATGTAGAAGAACTCATGTTGGTGTTTAATTCTTTTCTACCAAAAGCTTATTTGAGAAAAAAGAACTCTATGAATTCATCAATATCCCTCACAATTGCTCTCTAACGTACCATCTTCGAGGACATAACGATTGACGTTTTGGATTTTACTGTTTATGTTCTTGCTATTAGGATTCAACGTCAGTATGATTATTCCTTGAGTTCCTTTGTACAAAATATCCCTGTGCTCAAGTTAGCTAGTCTTGAATGATGTATTGTACGAAAACATTGTGCCATGGAAATGGCTTCTCATCAGAGTTGGATTTTGTGTTTCCTTCAGCTATCTTATCAATAAAAGCAAAATTAGATCCTTTGAAGTTTGATCTCAGGCAATCCGTAATCTTATCCAAAGTATCTCCTGTTTATCTTGTTGTTTCCAAAAGAGCTTACGATTGGATCCAAAGTCAAGTACAATAATTTATGTCCGGAAATTCAAAATACAAACAAATGTACTATAATTGTTTGGAAAAAAATAAACTTGTACCATAATTGTTGTCGTTGATTGCTAACTAGTCACAAAGATCTTTGCGAAAAACAAAAATGAAATAATCCTACTTTGGATTATTTACTGACCCTATGGTGATGTGGATAAGAATATTATTTTGGATCTGGCAGGCTGATCCGAAATGCATTAAAAATAAGGTTTAGGCAATGTAATTACAAAAAGGTCTAGCTTTGATGCAATGACAAGTGTCTTTCATAAAAAATAAACGACAGACTGTGGGTTTAAGTCTAAAAATCAGTCTCTTCAATAAATTAGGAGTAAGATTGCTAACCACTATACCTCTCTAACCCTGCAAAAAGTGGATGTTTTGTGTAATAGGTAGTAAAATTGTAAGATAATACAATGTGTTCACCTAGCAATCTATACCCAAAAGGCAAATATCCTCTTGAAGAATCCTTAAAAATGCACATGAAGTCCTAATAGGTTCATTTACATTATCCAAATCTCTCTTTCTTTCTCAAAACGAGGATAAAGGGGAGAGGGAGAGGTTGAATGTCTTTAAGATCCGATTAAGTGAGGACCTAATAACAAGATTTTCTTCATTTTAAATCTTCTCTGTTTCACCTATTTCATGGTTAAGATTTTACTTTTTGGATTTAATAGTATATTGACAGTTACATCATTTAAAATTTTAAATGACTTGACAATCTCAACTCTTTTAGATTTTTAAAATTTAATTTGAACATTTTCCAGAAATTTAGACTATAATAAGGAGGCAAACAATCTACGTAAATTTAACCATAGTTTGGCCTCAACCTTATTGAGATCCAGTAACATGATCTGGTAGACAACATGAGTGCCTAGATGTCTCAAGCCCTCTAAATCATACTTTGTTTTTGTTAGTATGCATTTCTCCTGTACTTACAAATTAAGAAATAAGAAAATGTGTGAGCTTTTAGATTGACAATATCCATTGAGAATGTCCTTGAAATAGTATCTGTAAAAGTTATTCAATAGTTCAAGATCAAAGAAATTTTTTTTTTGAGAGAAAATTTTAATCTATGGCGTCCGCTTCTGATGATAGATCTTTATCATCAGACCAAGACATCAATCAGTTTTTGGTGTAGGCTGGGAATCCCAAATCTCTTATATAACTATCAAAAATTTTATCAGTTGAGCTAATTGGAACCCACAAAATCAAAGAATATTGAAGTAGCTAAAAAAGTGCATTTTGTCTAGATTTTGATAGTAACTCGGTCATAACTCAATTGATCAAGAGCTTGAAACCACAGTCCAGTGAAATTCATTACGTCATTGAACCTTCAAGTAGGTACCTTGGAGTAGTCGATAAGAGGTTTCTGGTCATTAGCACAGACAGGTTGTTTGTGAGGTGGTCCATTTACAAGTAGTTTGGAAATTCTGAAACTGTTGTGGGTCACAACAATGAGTTCGAGTTCATCTACTAACATTGTAAAGTCTAGGTTACAAAAATTTCGTTTTAGATTATAAATTTCTATTCTTCTTCGAAGACATTCTCCAACGTTTTTCCACTATGTTGCTAGATCGCTGTGTTATCTATTTATTACTTGCTTGATAGATTTGGTGACTTTTTAAATTACTTAAATTGGGTTTACATAATTGGTTTAATTGGTAAATAATTTATAAATCCACTGTATAACAAACCTTGGGGGGTCTAAACCGGTCTTCTCAATATGTTTTGTTTTCACTGAACCTTATGAAAGCTGCAGGCTTGCGGATGACTTTCATCCTTAAAAATTTCAAGGATGCTTGAATATTTTGGAATCACATATTTGCTCTTTCATTCAAAATATGTTTATTCAAGGTATTATTTCTCTGTGGTTGAATCACACCAAAATGGTTTAAATTCTAAAAATTCCACATCTGAAAACTATCCAACAATTCTAAGTTTCTAACGAGTAAGTCTTTGCAATGCATTGTATAAGATTGGAACAAAACTTTTAGCTCTGCACATTCGACCTTTCTAGGTTAGATTAATCTACTCTATTCAAGCGGGTTTTCTGCCAAGAAATTGTGCTTAGACTTATACAAAGCTTTTGAGAGAATAGAATGGTTTTTTTCTACAAAATACCCTAATGTTTTATGACTTTTCACATCATTTTATCAAACTTATAATGATATTTGTCTCTTCTTTTCTCATTTTCAATCACGTGGAATGGAGTCACAAAAGAATCTTTACTCCTGATATTTGTCTCTTCTTTTCTCATTTTCAATCACGTGGAATGGAGTCACAAAAGAATCTTTACTCCTGTGTCATGACCTTCGACAAGGGGATCATTTATCACCTCGGAACAATCACTTTTAGCTTTGCAACCTTTCACCTTTGAAATTTCATTCAAATGGCCATCAATAACCCATCTATTCTTGGCAGTGGGGCCAATGAAAAGGCTTGTAGCCATATTCTTTCAATAATTCAGGCCTAAGCCATTACTCTAGCTAAATAGTTAGTCTCCCAAAATATAAATCTTTATATTTTGACCCGTTGCCATCCCTAAACATAGTGATAATCAGATGATGAGGTGCAATACCAACTACAGACCTATCAATGCCAACTAAAAAAATATGAAAAGACATATAATACCAACTTCAAAACCTATACCACAATTGATAACCTAGCCACCTGATCATTACCTCCATAATAAACTGGGATTAAAGGCAAATACATGAGGATTTAAAAAAAAAAAAAAAGCAAATCAGAAACCCAAGCACATTTTGCCACTTGTATCTACAGAAAGAAATTGTACATTTTAAAGATAAATTTACATGGAAACACCATAATCTAGGTTACAAGTACAATGCATCAGAATATAAAATGAACTATTCTTCATTACTAACACCAAGTATACATGTTATAGTTAATGAAAGTTTACATCCTCTAATGATTTTCACGAGTTCACTTAGGGAAAGGCACTAACAAAGAAGGCAGCTAGTATCAGGTCTGCGTCATACATTGCTCTGTTTGTAAATCTTGGTGTCAAGTACTTGCTTACCGCACATTGCACAGACTCCTGCACAAGAAAGTACATTTCAGGCGTTTCCTAGCATGAAACTTTAGCTATTATAATTACCAAACAGATAAGCAACATCAAATAATAATTCAGTAAGTTTAATGGCAAAATAAATTGTTGAGGTGACATGTTGTGATTGATGCATAATATAAGTGGTATAAGTGATGGGCCATCTATGAAAGTGATGTTGAACCAATCACAACTTGCCACCTTAGCAAATTGAGAAAAGAGTCATGTCCCTAGTATTGCTCATCATAGTCAGTACCTTTCGAATAAGCACAGGTGTGACAGTACTTGGCTTCCTGGTGTACTTGTTGCTTGCATATGATGCATTTTGTATTGCCGTATGGAGTCCATCTGCAAGGAAAAAATACTCAAGATAAGTTTATTAAAATGCAAACCTAAATTGACAACGCTGACCATTAAAATTAACTACAATAGGCAAAGATGTTACATGAAAATCAGCATACTAAATAAATATATTCTGCATTACAAAGTTAACTCTATTGAACGCAACAATAAAGTTTAAGCTATAACTCAACTCAACTCAACTAAAGCCTTGATCCTAACTGATTGTGAGTCGGCTACATGAACTCTTGTACACAACAGCATTACTTGAGGCCCCTCGAACCCAATCCGAGGCCATACTCATTGTTACAACAAATTTTAACTTATATCTGCCCAAATCAATGCACAATATGCAACCTGTCACATAAAATACTTTAATATTTGTGGTGTACCTAGACCTAGAGTGAAATTTGTCCAATTCTGTATCTAACTCATTCTAGTGTCACAACAATCCTTCACAATATCTGCACAACATCAACTAAATAGTTAAAAGTGTGACCTATATTTGCTATTAGTTAGTACCTTAACTAAAGAAGATAACAAGATGAAACAATTTGCTAGAACAGTCCTCTCTGATACACATCTGATGCAACTCAAGTTGATCTAAATTTTATGTAAACTATTTTACACAGGAATTGCACTTAGCCCTATAATTTGAACATGCGTCTACAGACCCCATTACAACTATTAGAATTTTAAAATCAAGATCACTAGCTGAAATGCTCGGTTTATTTGTGCAGTAGTAATCTAGCCTAGTCAATTCTCACTATAGAGCAAGAGCTTGCAAGTTCAGAACTCACAAAAATCCCTTTACACTCCATCTCTCCAATTGTAATTACAAACTCAATTAAACAAAGTCTACACAATAATCATAGTTTTGTAGCCGATCATGAAACTAATCAAAACTGCAAATGCTGTGGTACAAAAACAGCCCTTTCAGCGTGCATTGCAATAAAAACCCATGTCAAAAAACCCATGTATATCAAAGGAAAACCAGAAAAGCTCCACAAATCCTTAGTCCTTGCACAAACAAAATCAAATACAAATATTAACAATGTGCCCATGAATCATGATAGTAATAGTACGTCATGAGTAACAAAATCTCATCAATCAAAATTCATACCAGAATTGCTTTATTTACTTTTCACTAGACAAAAAATACTAAATTTACTACCAATTTCCACTACATAAAGCTTACAAACTAACATGACAATAACATGATTGGTGTCGCATCAACAACATAATAAAAAACAAAATTCCCAACATTTTCCTAATAAATCTTACAGTAGCCTAACATCACTCTTTCGCCGGCATTACAAAAGTTACAAAATTGATTTCATTAGATTGGACCATAATATAACACATTTCAATTTTAGCTAACTCTCAAAAAGTCTCCTTTTAGTTGATTCTATATAATAATTAATAATTAAAAAAAAAAAAAAAAAAACCCTTTTTTTTGTTTCTAACATAGTAACCCAAACAAGCAAAATCATTCAACAGAGCAAGAAAATCTAATACTAAAAAAAATTTAAAAAAAAAAAAAAAAAAAAAAAAAACCTGCTCTTTTTGGAGAGGAGCTTGTTCTCGTTGATCTTGCGGCCACCGCCTTCAGTGGTGTTGCTTGCACCTGCTTTCCACTTGTCTGGTACTATCACCTTCGTTAGCTTCTTCTCACCTATAACAACAACAACAACAATCATTAATTATTCTTAATAATCTCAATTATAAAATCAAGCATTTGATGATTAATTAGAGGAATCGACTATATAAGAATCGAAAATTTGGGGGAAAAGGAAAAAAAAAATCAAAGAACTTACACTTCTCGCACACCATTGTTGTCAAAAACTGTGAATTTTTGTTTTTGTTTTTGCTCTGAGAAAATCGGAGCCCTAACTATACAGTTTCGTTTGGGCCTTAATATATAGGTGCCAGGGGAAAGCCCAGAAAGAGTCGGTTTAATCTGTATATATTAAGAGGATTCAGAAAGTTAGTTATTGCTTTTTTTCCTGTCAAAAATACCCCTAAATTAATTAACCAACAACTTAAAAATGGGGTTAAAATAATAAATTAGCAAAATAAAGTTAGTTATTGCTTTTTTTTATTGTCAAAAATACCCCTAAATTAATTAACCTAAAACTTAAAAATGGGGTTAAAATAGTAAATTGACAAAAATAATAAATTTCTACTTCTACGTTGATATAAATTCCTAAAAAACAAGAAATAAGGTTAAAACCGTAAATCAACAAAAATTAATAACAAAAAAGTGAAAAAATAAAAACTCTCCACAATCCCCACTTTCTCCTAAAAAAAACCATCCCACCTTCTAAAAAAAACCACCCTACGGTTTTCTATTACAAAAACACCTATCCTAAGTTCTGTTAAAAAAAAAATAAAACTACCCCACCTTCTTTTAAAAAATCCCACCCACGGTTTCCTATTAAAAAAAAAAAAAAACCTGCCGCATATCACATAAAAAAATAAACATATTTCAATGTTATTTTGTGTTCATTTTTTAGAGCTATTCTTAATTTTTGGCCATATTAGTGGTTCTAAACCTGCAATTTGTGTGGAAAAAAAGTGTAAATCTCAAATTAAAATAAGTAAAAAATTATAATACTAATCCAAAAAAAAAAAAAAAGTCTCATCGCACGCGCGGAGCGCGTGTGATGAGACTAGTAGCTAAATAAATAATTAATTTTAGGGGTGGGTGGGTACATGTTAAAACTAAAAACTTAGGAGTAGAACCAATAATAATTTGCAACCTACATGATTTATTGTAAAATTATAAAAATTGTTGTGAATATATTATTACACTTCAATTAAATGGATCATTCAAAAATTGGCCTTTACTTGTATTTACAGTTTCCACTTTATTAATACAATTTCTTAACTTTTCTCGACAAAAAAAAGAAGAAGATCATATTCGGATTCATAAAATATATATATAATATGATATTACTATGTAGTTTTCCTTAATTTTTTATTCTCGCTTTTATTTATTCACATGTTAAATTATAATTTGATTCTCAATTTTTAATCTTTGTTTCCAAAGGTTCGAGGATCATATGGAGCGTTTATAGTAAAAAAATTGGAAGGCTTCGGTGAGAATGGTGGAGAATATGGTAGGAATGGATAAGGGGTAATGGTAGGTAATGAGCTCTACGTTTCAAAAATTCTATTTTTGTTTGTTATAAAAAATATTTTCAAAAAAAAAATCAAAGGTTAAGAATCAAGTATACAAATTATTGGAGCGGTAGTTACTCTACAAATATAAGTGTTTGTGGAGTGTGGGAGGTAAGGACCGGGGTTTTAGTCTCTAGGAGAAAGTTTCACACACATATACACTTAGATTAGGCTAAAGTAGAATTTCTATTTTGTATAAAAAAAATATATACAAATTATTAATTTTATTATTATTATTTAGAAATAAACATACGCAAAAGAGAGGGAAAGTGATTCTAATAAAAAGACACACCACAACTCAATACTTAATAAAAAATCACAACACAACAAAAATCAACACACGTTTTATCTTATTAAAAATTAGAAGAAAAGAAATGCTCATAAGTAGAATTAAATTTAGGCAAGAATTGTAATATGTGACTAATTACGTTTACTTTTAAAAATAATTTGATTAATTATTTATATTTGTATGGAATCCAATTTTGTGTCATGTATATAATAGAATCCAATAATAATAATAATAATAATAATAATAATAATAATAATAATAAGTATACATTTTTTTTTAATAAGATGTACGTAGTTAGAATATTAGATAGAAAAATAAATAAAATACAAAAAAAGATTTAAATTTATGAACAAAGTAACTCTTTAAACTTCTCTAATATCTTTTTTTTTTCTTGTAAATTTTAAAAATCTAACTATTGAATTTAATGTTCTTGACATTCTTAATATACATATAAAATTTCATTCAAATAAGATGTTATACTATTTGACCAATAAAATTATTTGTTATACACAATTTTATATCATAAAAACTTAAAATTTTAATATTTGTTTGATGATAGAGCAATTAATTTTTGATATTTTTAAAATTTTACAAATATAAAGAATATAATAAAATTATGCAATTGAATTGTTTGATTTTCAAAATTGACACTCATATTTAAAAAGTTTGAAGGATTTAGTGTGTGTTTGGCATAGATTATTTTTGCTAACTTATTAAATAATATGACTAATTGTTTATATTTTTATAATAAAAATTGTGTTTCACAAATTTAGAGAAAGTTCAATTAGAATTTGAAATTAAAATCCAATTTTGCATCATGTGTCTAAATTTATGTAGAGACCACATCATAATTATCCACTTAAGTTTGTGTCATGTGTCCACTTAAGTTTTTAATTTTTGTGCCAAGTAAGTTAATGAGTGCAAAATACTAAAAATCTAATATTACTGAACTACAAACTTTTTTTATAAAAAAAAACCAATCACATACTCAATAAAAATCACCACACAACAAAGACCAGTACACGTTCTATCTTATTAAAAATTAGAAAAATAATTATCATAAGTAGTATTAAATTTAGGTTAGAAATTTACTATGTGACTAATTACATTTACTTTTTAAAAAAAAAATTTCACTAATTATTTATATTTTTATGATAAAAATTATGTTTAATTGCAAATGTATCCATACTTTTGCATGTGTTACATGCTATTTTTTAAAAAATAAGTTGACTAATTTTTTATATTTTTATAATAAAATTTGTGTTTCGCAAAGCTCAGAGAAAGTTCAATTAGAATTTGAAATTAGAATCCAATTTTGCGTCATGTGTCTAAATTTATGTGGGGATCACATCATAATTATCTACTTAAGTTTGTGCCATATGTCTACTTAAGTTTTTTAATCTCAGTGGCAAGTGAGTTAATGAGTGTAAAATACTAAGAAACTAATATTAATGAACTATAATATTAAAAAAAAAAATACCAATCACATATACTCAACAAAAATCACAACATAACAAAGATCATCACACGATTTATCTTATTAAAAATTAGAAGAAAAAAAATGATCATAAGTAGTATTAAATTTAGGTAAGAATTTTAATGTGTGACAAATTACATTTACTATTTAAAAAATAATTTGACTAATTATTTATATTTTTATGAAATTCATTTTGTGTCATGTGTTTAAATTTATGTAGGGACCATATTATAATTATCCACTTAAATATGTGTCATGTGTCCGCTTAAGTTTTTTAATCTTTGTGCCAAACGAGTTAATGAGTGAAAAATACTAAGAATTTAATTTTATTGAACTATAAAATTTAAATAAAAAAACAATCACATTTACTCAATAAAAATCATCATACAACAAAAATCCCCACACGTTCTATCTTATTAAAAATTATATAAAAAAAATGATCATAAGTAGTATTAAATTTAAGGAAGAATTTTAATAAATGACTAATTACATATACTTTAAAAAAAAATGACTAATTATTTATATTTTTATGACAAAACTTATGTTTAATTTTAAATATATCCATACTTGCGCATGTGTTGCTTGCTATTTTTTAAAAATAATTTGACTAATTGTTTATATTTTTATTATAAGAATGGAGTTTAATTTTAAATACACTTATATGTTTGCATGGGTTACATGCTAGTGTATATAACATATGCATACCCCAAAAATGTTGTAAAATCAAAAACGAAGGGATCAACATAAATGGTCACACTAATCATGGTGGTAATTACATGATGCAAATGGAAACACTAGTCAACCTCCAAAATAATGCTTCGATGCCCTTTCCCAAACTTGACCAAGTCCAAATTTATACTTTTGCTAAATGGGGTATGAGATATGCTATGCAAACCATAGCAAAATAAATAATTTAGTGGATGAACATGGTGTTACCATATTTGTAGAGTACTCATTTTAAGGCCCCTTGTTGGACATAGCATAAGAGAGAATGTCCTAGATCGCATAAATTGTGCAATATTTTAAGGCCCCTTGTTGGACATATTATGATTTAAGTGACCAATGAACTTAAAAGAATACTTAAATTAATCTTGAGTTAGTCTATGGTTAGTTCTAGGGTTCTTTAGCATATAAATCTTATATTGGGTCTATTGTAAATATGAATACTTAATAGAGAATATGTATTCGTCAAGGGGTTTACTATGGATGTAGGACATCATGCCAAACCATGTAAACCTTCGTGTTTACTCTCTTTTTTCATGCCTATTCATTCAATCACTCAACAACATTGACACCCATGATCTTACTGCAATTTTAATTATTAATCAAGGAACATGGTAACATGAAGTCTATGTGAGTGGTCAAAATTTTGAATCATTACTCTTTTGTTGAATTAATGCAAAGATTTATTTTTTTGGAGGTGCGAAAGTCACAATAGAATTAGTTATTCAACTTGTCTTTCAAATATTTGCATTAACAAATATTTAATCTTTGGCGTAAATGCACTTTTAGTCCCTACATTTTGGCTTTTTTCCATTTTGGTCCCTACATTTTAATTTTACCACTTTTAGTCCCTAAACCAATTAACGCGTGTTATTTTCGTCCTTTCCGTCAGTCAACCGATGAAAATAGCTGAGGTGGTTGCCGGAAGAATTAAAATATTATAAAAAATGTCACATCAGCATCTAATTTTTTTTTTAAATAATTTATCAATTTTAACTAAATAAAAAAAAGAAAAAATAGAATTAAAAACAATAAGAACACAAAGAACACAAAAACAAACCTAGAACCAAACACAAACTCAAATTTAAAAACACAAAGAACACAAAAACAAACAAAAAAGAAGGAATTCAAAATCCCAAAATGGCAGAACACACAAGAGCACAAACCCAAAAAAATCATACAAACCCAGAAATCAAACACAGAAAAATCATAAAAGAATATTGTAATAAAACTTGATTGCTCAACATAAACCCAACTCAACCACAAACCCAACTCAAACACAAACCATATCCTCCAATAAGAACCTACTCTGCCTCCCTATATAAACTCTCCCAAACCCACCAACCTCTTCGTCACATTTTTTTCATTGCAAGCTTTTTCACATTCCAAATCTCTCTATAGAATTTTCACTCTCTCTCAAAAATCAATGGCACCTACAAAGGCAGAGAAGAAGCCAGTGGCGGCGGAGAAAGCTCCGGCGAAGTCCGAGAAGAAGATCTCGAAGGAAGGCGGTAGCAATTTGAAGAAGAAGAAGAAGGTCAAGAAGAGCATCGAGACTTACTAGATCTACCTCTTTAAGGTTCTCAAACAGGTTCACCCCGATATTGGGATTTCGAGCAAGGCTATGGGGATCATGAATAGCTTCATCAACGATATCTTCGAGAAGCTCGCCTAGGAGTCATTGTAATTGGCTCGGTACATCTCCATCATTGCGAGGAAGAGATGGGGTTTCTGAAGTCTCCGATCTATAAGCTAAGAGCATCTTGAACGGCGCTTGATCCACAAAAATGAGATGTGGAGGTTAAAGGGCAAAATAGAGGGATTGAGCTGGGTTTGTGTTCTTATGGTTGAGCTAGGTTTGTGGTTGAGCAATCGATTATAATATTACAATATTCTGGATTTGTGTTTGGTTTTGGGTTTGTGGTTGAGCTAGGTTTGTGTTGAGCAATCAAGTTTTATTACAATATTCTTTTATGATTTTTCTGTGTTTGATTTCTGGGTTTGTATGATTTTTTTGGGTTTGTGCTCTTGTGTGTTCTGCCATTTTGGATTCCTTCTTTTTTGTTTGTTTTTGTGTTCTTTGTGTTTTTAAATTTGAGTTTGTGTTTGGTTCTGGGTTGGTTTTGAGTTTGTTTTTGTGTTCTTATTGTTTTTAATTTTGTTTTTTCTTTTTTTATTTAGTTAAAATTGATAAATTATTTAAAAAAAAAATTAGATGTTGATGTGGCATTTTTTATAATATTTTAATTCCTCCAGCAACCACGTTAGCTATTTCTGTCGGTTGACTGATGGAAAGGACGAAAATAACACGCGTTAATTGATTTAGGGACTAAAAGTGGTAAAATTAAAATATAGGGACCAAAATGAAAAAAAGCCAAAATGTAGGGACTAAAAGTACATTTACGCCTTAATCCTTTTGTCATTATACAAGAGGTCTGAGATCTGATCTTGTATGCATCATGAGTTTAACAATGTGAGAGGACCACATTAGAGCATTCTTATCAAGAATTTTAAAATTTTTAGCATTTAACACTTCAAAAACCTACTTTATTTATTATACCATCCCACTTTAAGATACATCAAACATCAAAACTTCTATATTTTTTACCATTTCATTTAAATAATATAAACTACTCATTAAAATAATAATAAAACAACTACACAAAAATCTATAGCAACCAGCCAACTCCCTCCTCCACCACCCCTACCACCGCTCCATTTGCCATAACCACCATTGTAGCAACCACAACCCACCACAGCCACCACCACCACAAGTCACAGCACCACCGTGGCAACCACAAAACAATTCTGAAGGTGAAAAGCACTATAGATAGAACAAAAGCACTGTATATTTTCCTTTTCGCCATTTTCTCGGCAAGTAAACAGAGATTCAAGGAAACTCTGAATGTGAAAAAGAACAAAAATTGAATGAACCCCATTATAATTGAACCCAAAAATCAATACATTAATATCTCAATTTCCAATTTTGATTTTTCTTTCCCTCCATTTTCTGGGAAACCAAACAAAGAGTAGTATTAACGAAAAAACAGAATATGAAAGAAGAAACAATAGAACGAACCAGTGCCATTGGATCCAACAAGGAGGCAGCGATCACCGGAGTGAAGAGAGAGAGAAATCTTTGATTAAAGGAGTGGAACCCGACGGAGGATGACCCACGAACAATCATACCCACGCTCTGACCCACGAACAATCAGACCCACGCTTCGATCCACGCTCACGACTGCTTCGATCCACGCTCCAAACCAAAAACCCATACTCCGACCCACGACTCCTTTGATCCACGCAGACCCACGAAGAGAGAACAAAGAACAGAGAACAGAGGGAGACCATCAGACCACATCAGACCCATGACTATCGAACCAGAACCATTGTCGAACCAGAACCATCGCCGGATCACATCCGTCGGGAGAGAGAAGAGAGAGAGGAAAGAGGAAAGAATTGAAAACGGAGAGAGAGTCGTGAGAATAAAAAACTATTTTTTTATTTTTTTTTACAATTCAAGCTACAGTGAGAGCATTCTTATCAAGGGTGTCAAATGCCAAATATTTGGCATTTGACACCCCCAAACTCTTAAAAAACACTTCCATCAAACATTGTAAATGCCATAATTTTTGGCATTGATGAACAGTGCAATCTCAAATTTGAGACCGCACTGTTCACCAATTGTAAAAATTATATTATTTTTTTATTCCGTGGGGCTCGCTTACTTTTCTTCTTATTTTTTTCTTTCTCCTTTCCTTGGCTTTCTTCCGCCTCTCATTTTTTCTTTGAGAGCCTCCAACCATTTCTCTGCTCTCTCTCTCTCTCCCTCTACTCGACGTTCTACCTCCCTCTCCGACGATACCCAGGCCGGAGCATCAAGGCAAGCTGATCTCTATCGCAGTGATTTTTTCTTTTCTTTATTAGTTTGTGATTTGATGGTAGATTCGGCAGTGGTTGTGTGGGTTATGGATTTGGTGTTTCGGATTTGACCGTCGTAGGCATCAGCGTCGAGGGTAGATCGGTGTGGGTCTCTCTTGGTGGTTGTGTGGGTCTCTAATCGCGTGGGTCTCTCTCGGTGGTTGTTTTTCTTTTTCCTTTTTCGATTGTTGGTGGTGATGGGGTTGTGGGTTTGTGATTTGGTTGTGATTTTGGAGGGTTGTTTTTCTTTTTCTTTTTTCGGTTGTCGGTGGTGAATGGTGATGAGGTTGTGAGTTTGGGTTTGTGATTTGGTTATGATTTTGGTGGTTGGTGGTCATGGTTGTGGGTGGTGGTGCCGGCGGGTGGTTTTATTTTTTTTTGTTTTTGATGGTGGTGGCCGGCAGCGGCTAGCCGTGGGTGTGGGTTTAAGAAGAAAGGGGTGAGTTTTCAGAGAAAGGGAGAGACAGAGAGAAAGAAACAAAGAATAAAAATAATAATATTTAAATGAAGTGCTAAAAAAATTAGAATCTTTGATGTATGATGTATTATAAAGTGAGATGTTTAAAGCTAAAATTTTGGGTTTTGAGGTGGTATACGCTAAATATTTTACTTCCCTTGATGGGAATGCTCTGAGCTTATATTAATACAAGCTCACTGTAGCAGTATGCCAAAAATTTTACCATTTGAAAGCTTTGATGGAGTTGCTTTTTTGGTGTTTTGATGCTAAAATTTAGCATATACCCCTTTTAGCATCTTTAATGGGAATGCTCTAACATTACAAGTTTTAAGATATATAAGTCAACGATCCATTGTTTATTAACATATCCAATAAATATTATAATTTCAGCACCTTTAAGATTATAATTTCATTTTTTTAAAAAAATTAATATAATCTAACATAATTTTTACACTAACTTCAAACTGACGAAGAATTTAACAAAATCTATTAATGCTTAAACTCCAGGTTTACATTATGTTAGATTAAATCTATATGACATCAAAATGATCAAATTAAAACATTATGAGAGTTATATTATAATTAAAATTATGATGTTTAAGATATCATAAAGAACACAGTTTTAACATTTTAGCTAATTATCAATCATGATCAATAAAACTACTCCTAAGAAAGAAGCACACTAAGATGAAGCTAGATAATCTCCAAGCTCTAAAAATAGTTTAAAACTTTAAAACACCAAGTATTAGGCCTAAAAAAAATATAGACATCCACTATGGATTTGCTTAATATTGTTTTTATTTTTATAAATAGTTTGGTAAATGCCAACTTATTTGTTTATTTTTTATACATTAATTTTTTAAAAAAAATCTAAAAGACATACGAATATACTAGTTAAGAATTATTATTTTTAATAGGAAACTAAAAATACATCACAAAAATAAACATAAACATGACAATAAATATTTTTGTTTTATTTCATCTCACAAACATATGTTGTTCTTTACTCAAATAGAAGTATAAATAGAAATTTCAATGTCAACATTCAAATTTTGAAGGTTGTTCATACCCCGTTCTCCTTCAATTATTAACATACAAACAAATCATTTTCTTACTAAGCGAAAGAAGCTTAAAGTTCAAATTATCGAAGCTCTAAATAAGTTTCAGTATCTAAAGATAATTCAACCTTATTTTTTATATTAGATGTATAATTCTTTATTCTCACTTGCAAGGGCATTTGAGGTGGGGGGGGGGGGGGACAAGGATATTTTCTAAATTTTCTATAGAAGATGATTTAAAAGGATGAGCTTCAAGCGGCAACTGTATGTAGTCCAAATTGGTCAAAATCTTGTGGGCTTCAAGCTCACATAATATGTGGCTCCTAAATTTGTGAATCACTTTGAGACACTTCAGGAATCACACTTACAGGTTCATTTATGAGTATTTTAATAATGCATAGTTGTAAAAGAAAAAATTATTCATTTTAATACTATTAATGATCATAGATTTTGGGTTGTTAGCTTTGATATCTACTGAATTTGGATTTAAAGAGAGAAATGTGCTTTATATCATTAAAATTTTTTTTTTCGCCTAATTGTGCTTAGTATATATGTTGTAGTAGTTTTTTCAATAGCTGTAACAAACGGGTAGGACACGTTAAAGGAGGCCAGGGACAATAATTAAATTCCATCATATATGTTAAGCTTACTTTTCATCTAATAACTAATGGTCTAGGCTTTGGATGTTTGCGGAGCTTTTGGTTGTGGTACTCATTTAAGTCATATTGTTTCATTTTTTGGATTCAAACAAATGCTAAAGAACGTAATTGAGCTAAAAAGTGATGAAATGAGTACATGCCACTCAGTTGAAATATAATTTTAATGATATATTGTAATATAATTTTAATTTCACAATATAATTTAATTTTAATAAAATAATTATAATTTATTTTACTTTGCTTTGTATGCTTACTATTGTGCCTTGCATGCCATCAGGTTATACCAAACAATTAATAAATGCAAACTTGTTAATTATACAAAATCTAAAAGATTAACAAGGGCTGAAAATATATTAATTTAGAATTATTATTTTTTGAAAATAATAAGTAAAAGAAAACACTATAAAAATAAACATAAACATGAAAATAAATAGTTTTGTTTTATTTGAACCAATAAACATATGTCATTCTTTATTCAAATAGAAGCATAGGAAAATATGAAAATTATTAATACAATAATAACACTAAATTTAATTGCTTACTTTTTAATCTGTTTTGAGTACAACTCAACATGTAAATGTAATTGTAACAAATTAAGACATTTAAATTTAGAATACAAATTTTCCTTTAAAAAATAGAATAAAAATTTTAATAAATTAAATATTTTAATAATAATTCAATACAATAATGACACAAAACTGCACATGTTTATACCGATGTAATATGAAATTTAAAAAAAAAAAAAAATCAAGTAGTATTTATTACTTATCACTTTGCTCATCAATCCCATGGACTCAATAAATTCTCTACTAGCAATGTGGGGTACCTTAATTTCATAGTGCTTGCAATAATCATAAATAACAAGGTTTCTCTACACACAAGCATAATTCACTTTTTGAGAATCCTAGAGATGCCAAGCAGAATATTGATCCCACAATTTTGAGTGGTGATTGAAAAACATGTAGGGTATGGATCTTCTCATTGACAACCATCAACACCAAAGTCTTTGTAAGATGACACAAACGAGGCCTTCTTCCAGTCTGTTTTCTCAAGCCCACCCCTTTTGTCCCAATCATCAACATTCCATATGCTGGAAAACAAGAACATGGGCTTTTCGTTGGGGAAGAAATTATTTGCTTCCCCTTTGTTCTTGAACACCCTTTGGGAATACTATCCACGAAAAACATGTTAATTTGCATATTTGCATAGCAATTCAAGCGTGTTGGAGCTGCGTTTTAAATAAACAGAGCTCCACCACTGGATGTATAGCCGCGTTTCTAAAAACGCGACTATAGACCAGCTTTGAAGCCGCGTTTTGTGATGTTAAGGCTGTGTTTAGCTGGGTAGGGCTTAAGCCGCGTTTTTAAAAACGCGACTATAGACCCATCCAGGGATTTTTTTTTAAAATATAACTCAAAGCTATGTTTATTAAACGAGGCTTAAACGACTGGACTGAGCTTAAACATGAATTTAAGCTACGTTTGTCAAACGCGGCAGCTTCAACTTTTACAAAGCTGCGTTTAATACTTAAACATATACAGAGCTGTGTTTTATAAAACGCTGCTCTAGGTTTGTTAAAAAAAAAAAAAAAAAGCCCTAAGTGAGCATTTGGATAGAGATTATCCACGGCTGCGTTTTCAATTTCACGCGTTTTCCATTTTTTTTTTTTTTTTTTAGCCGCAACTGTTGACCCGGTCTTCTATAAACAGTGCATTCGTGCACTGTTTATGGACCCATAAATTCTACATTTCAACCATTTTTTCATTAAAAATGGGTCCCACATCATTCTTCATACATTTAAAAATTATTTTGCTACAGTGATTTCAGTTTTCAGTTTCAGCAAAAATTGTAAAAACTCTCAGCTCACTCTAACCACCAAACTTAGATCGATCACTCTCGACACCAAACTCTCAAACAAACTCTCGCTCTCTATCACTTTCAACACCACGCCACCTCCGAGAACCGATTGCCACCGCCGCCGCCTCGAACCTCTCTGTCAGCCATCATAGGTCAGAACCTCCTTTTCTCTCTCTCTCACACTCTCTTTTCCTCTTGCGATCTCTCTCTTGGTTGTGTCGCGTGTGTGCGTTTGGCCATGGGTTTGGGTATTGCTATTCTTCTGGGTATGTGGCCATGTATGTAAGGCCTGCCTTAATCTTGTTTGGCATCACAGAACCGCTCTTAGCTTGACCCTAAGAAGCTTCGAGCTCTTCGCAAGGGCAAAAGTAATCTCCTTCACTTCTTCTCTCTCTTTTTTGGCTTCCCTTTAATTATTTTGGGTTAATTTGATTTGGTGAGTATCTGAATTTTTGTTTGTATTTCAGAAAATTTGGGTAAAAATCATACCTTTGATTAATTATTTGGTGGGTAATTACTTATGTTCTTGAAATTTATTAGTAGCTTAAGTTTGATTTCTCAAATCTTTTGATTAAAATGTTTAGATTTGGTCTCTAATTAGAGTTTAATCTTTTTAGTAATAATGGTATTTTCTGTGTTATTTTATGTTTGTAGGTCGAATAAAAAGGAATTCTAAGTAGTTCAATGATGGTTCTTTAAATAGTTTTTTTAATTATTTTTTTCAATTTATAGTTTTTGACTTCTTGTTTTGATTTTGGCCTCTTCAATATCTTGTTAGTTTGATTTTAGATCCTCAAATACGTGGTTGATTCAATTTGGCATTAAAAAATGGGGTGTCAGGTTTTATTAGTCACACTGGAGGAATAAAATTGATATTTTTTTTATTAAAAAACTTTAAACTAAATTTTAAAGGAACTCAAGTATTTTGGTTAAACTATTTTGATTCTATTTCTTTTCCGCAATTCATTTTGTGGAATTTTCTGATATTTATTTATGTTTTGCAATTATAACAGGCCATTAATAAAAGTTTATCATCCCTAAGTGATGTTATATTTGCATTGGCAAAGAAGGAGGACCACATACCCTTTAGAAACTCGAAGCTTACCCTGTTGTGGATCCATTACATTGGTAAAATTAGTGTGTTTAGTTAGGTTACTCTGCATAGTGAGTTGTTTCTTATTGATTTAGAAGTATTGTTTGTTGTTTGACTTAGTCTTTTACCTGTATTAATAAATGCAATTTAGAAGTATTATTTTGTTTTACATTGGATATTGGAATGCCCATCATATTGTAGATGATGCCTAACATAGCCTTATCACAAAGCATTATATTAATCTGATAAGGCATCAAAATTGGTTGAAGGGTATGTGACTCTCTTTTGGGATGTGAAATTTTATCGTTTTGCTGCAATTGCTTCTTAAGCTCCCTATTTTATGGATCAAATCACATTTTCTTTTTGCCTTTTTAAGTAGTGTTAACAGTTCATTGGTAAATTTTGTGGCTATGGCAATTTATCAATTCTTGAATAAATGTTTTTACTGTTTTTCCATGTGGATTCAGGTATAGAGAAGGAAATTGGAGCATTGCAATTAGAAGTATGTGAAGAGCTTCCAAATTATCCTCATCTCCTCTTTCTAAGTTTGTGTTGTTATCTCTCACATAATTTTAAATCATGTTAGGAAAAGAAGCTTGTTGCTGACTGAAATAATGTTAGATGCCATAGATGATGCCTTGGATGATGACGAGGCTGAAGATGAGACCGAAGAGCTCACAAATCAGGCAGGCTTCTTTAATTGCATTTATTAATTGTACTTTGTAAAATAATTGCACTTGTTTATATGTTTTTTCTTAAGTGAATTACCATTGGACTTATGAAATTTAGGAGTAGTTTAATCCTTTTACTTATCCAGGGATGTCCCTAATAGTTTAATCCCCAACCCCCACAAAAAAGAAAAGAAAAATTGAAATAAGGGGTACATTTTAGTTTCTTTACAATTGTATGCCCTGTGACACAAGATTTTTGAGGTTGATGAATTTGTATTTAACTATAAGAAAGATTTTTATGAAACTGAAAGTAAGACATGTTGATGGGTTTACGGCTGGGAAAAATGTAATCAGTTATTAAAATATTGAATTTAAACCTCTTTTTTGCTTGAACTGTGATAGGAAGCACTACAATACTGTCTATGAAGGTCTTATTGTAGTGGTAAAAGGTTTGACTAAGTAAAATTCAGGGTCTCAAATGCTTAGGTGTTGGTTTTGTATTTGTCATGAACAAAAAAAAGTGAAATGCATTGATTTTGCTTAAAATATTGAGATAGTGATGATTTACATGCCACTTGCTTATTAATTAGTTTAAGTAGCTAATGTTGTTTGAGAATTGATATTGCACCAGTATTGGCATGTTTGCTTCATCTAATTATCTATTCTTTTGTAGCATTTTGTTGTACATTTACTGTAGTTTACTGCAATTTAAAGTATTGATAAAAGGAAACTCTTTTTCCCCTGTACCCTTTGGATAAGGTAGTATAAAATTGGCCTATATATGGATTAGATATTTGGATGTACTACGTTTCAAAATATAGTTGTTTGAAAGGCTTTCTTAATGCTTAATATTAACTGTCATGTGCCTCTATATAAGGAGTGTAACAGTTTTGTTTGTGTTGATTAAAACATGCTAATTAACTTCATCGTTTGTGGACTAGGTAAAGTTGAAATTCCTATATTTTTTGTGGTCATAGTGGCCACATAAGGACACATAATTTATTAGGTGTTTTCATGTAAACTCTATTTTCAAATTTTAAAAATACTATGAAATGCAAGGTAAAAGTTAAATCTAGAGGCATGAATTATAGACTGCCATCTTTATTCTCTGACACTCTTCAAGTAATCCATTCAGATTCTCCTTTTTCTCTTTCATTTAAGACAAATGTCACCTGCGTGGCACTCAATCTTTGTCACTCTTTTTTACTTCAAGGTTGCAATTTTCTGTTTAATATGTACCTATAAAAAAAATTTCTGTTTAATATATGAATTAGTTAAATCATATTTATTTATTGTGCTGTGTTTAGGTTTATTACTAAATTAATTGATGTTAATGTGCTGTTCTAAAGCACTTGTTTGTTCTTTTTTTTATAGACTATATATTTTTGATTGTTGTGAGAGGTGCATTGCATACCTATCAAAATAATTGTCTATTAGTTTTATGCAATAAATCGTATCTTCATTTTACCAACCCCCCACCCCCGGGGTGGGTGGGTGGGTGGGCGGGCGGGGAATTTCATTTGCAAATCCAGAACTGTGTTCATTTTCTCTACTCTTTCCTTGCTATTCAAAAAATAAAATAAAATAAAATGAAATTCTCTACTCTTTCCTGTTTTTGATCAACCATGGAATTTTGGCCCATGCAATTTGGGAGTTGATGAGCTTGAGAAGCGGTTGGTAGCTCTTAGAAATCCATGAGTTGAAGATTGGATATTTGTGAGTTAGTGAATTTCTGCAAGGTAGTTTACTGTAGATATTCTATCTCAATAGGATGCTACTCATTTCAGCATGTATCTTGAGATGCTATTTCATTGTTTTGTTCTGCGTATTTTGTGGAATGCCATGGACAGTGATTCTTCATCACATTTGCAAAAAATGTAATTGTTGAACTTGTTTTGTTTTGTTTGCTGGCAATTGGTTGAGAACTTGTTGGGTTTTGGCAATTGTTGAGTGCTTACAGAATTGTAAATTATTTGGGCAGGAATTGTATTTAGCAGGAAAAAAAGAAAAAAAAAAAGAAAAAGAAAAAAAAAAAAAAAAAAAAAAGACCTATAGCCGCGTTTTTAAAAATGCGGCTATGGATAAACCAATGTAGGGGGCTTTTGCCGCGTTTCTAAACGCAGCCCAAAGATTGTCTATACCGTGTTTTAAAAAACACAGCCCAAGGCGGGTCTATAGCCGCGTTTTTCACAAAAACGCAGCTATAGGGGTATAAAACACAGCTATAGGGCGATCTGTAGCCGCGTTTATAAAAACGCGGCTATAGGTCCCCGCAAGGGGCTATTGTCGCGCAGCATAGGCCGTATTTGAAAACGCGGCTATAGAAACGCAGCTCAATGCATATAGCTTTGTTTTCAAGATCTATAGCTGCGTTTTTCAAACGCGACTATAAACCTCATTTTTTGTAGTTAATTGTTTCAAAGCCCATGTTAGACTTCCCCTTCTATCTCCCTATATGTTGATGAATTGTTAAGGCTCTGGAGTATGGAACACTTCATGCATACAGGTTTCCAAACCCACCAATCCCACGACTAGAAAAATTTATGGGAGTTGTTACACATGGATAAGTGCAAGATTTTTCAAAACTTAGGTGCATCCCTTAAGTTTCTCAAATAACTTCAATCATATAATTGTACTGACTAATGTAAAACCAACATAATGGTATTATTTTCACTTAATAATAATTAAATTCAACTGCATAAGTTTTTGACTAATACATATGGTTGAAATTTAATAAAAACATGCACAGTTGCACACCATCAATCACAAACTATAACTAGGTTTTCTTTTGTGGGAGGGGGGGGGGGGGACGATTTTGGTGGCCATCATTGCATCTTTGGTGTAACATGTCTTGGGATATTTACATATAACAATAACAATAGGAACACAAAGTTTTCACGTCGTTTACGTGTGATTGCAGGAAAGTTGCTTCAATCATAACCGGGCACATTAACAGTTATGAAAAATGCTTGTGTCTAAGAATTACACATGCAGGCAAAAGTAATAGAGTAACCAAAACATCTTCTCTCCAATATTTATGGTGACTGCATCGAAGTGTTTGATTTGTAACCACATGTACAAGCAGAGGGGAGGATCTATATAAACAAGTAGCTCAGAGAAAAAAGAGAGAATTTCAATTAATGGTAAGAGAGACAATTTGGTGGTTGTTCCAGAGTACAAAATAGGAATGGAAATCCTCAGTGGGGTCCCAGTCTTGCACACATCAGTCCTATTCCCCAAGAACTAAATATCTAACTCATCTCTCGTCAGTCCTGCCCCATTTTGAGTGCAAATCTACAACAGTTTTTTGCCACACAACTTAATTAGCCACTCTCTAATTAAAGTACAAATGCTATATATAATTAAAATGAAACAATAAAAATTAATGTCAAAGACTAATACACCGGCAGAGTCCTCCGACCAACTTGAGCTTGATGCTAAGACGCCCAAATCTATATCTTTTATTTTTTTTGAAATCCAAAGTTTATTCAACAATACATAAACTATACCATATGTTATTATCGGACAAAATTGCCTTATGCCCTTTTCACCCAAATTATATAGCCTTATGCCCCCTTCCCAAACTATTTAGGGAAATGCCCCTCTTTTGAAACTCAACTTTCTCAAAATCGAGTTAAGTCCTATAGTGACGTTTTTAAAGACCTATAGTGACGTTTTTAAGGACCTATAGTGGCGTTTTGTAACTCGAGCTCTACAAAATTGAGTTACAAAATGTCATTATAAGTCCTTAAAAACGTCACTATAGGGCTCCAAAAATTTTTTTTTTTTTAACTTGATTTTGAGAAAATCGGGTTACAAAAGAGGGACATTTTCCTAATTAGTTTGGGAAGGGGTCATAAGGTTATATAATTTGGGTAAAAAGGGCATAAGTCAATTTTGTCTAGTTATTATCACAAAGACTATATTTTTAAAGCAAAGCAAGCAAAACAAACATATATCAAGGGCAAACCAGAGGTTCACAAATTCCTATAGTAAAATAAACAAAATAAAAAAGAAATTTCCAATTTTTTTATAGTAAAATTTATAATAGCTCCAAGTCTACATCATTCTTTAATTAGCAGGCGTTTACAAAAGTTACAAACCTGATTTCATTAGATTTTTTATATTTTATTTATTTATTTTTTGCTTGGTAAGTGTGGGGGATTGAACCCCTGAGCAACAGGTCACTAGTAGAACCCGGGTATCAACTCGCCTAGATGGGCGGTAGTTACCTGATTTCATTAGATTGAAGCATAATAGAACCACAAGAAGCATATTTCAATTTTTGCTAACTCTTTCGCAATCAAAGTCTCCTATTAAATAATAATAATAATAAATCCTCTTTTTAGTTGATTTTATATAAAAATATAAAAACGTTTTTGAAATAAAAATCAAAAGGTTAACAACCAAGCATACAATTCAACCTATAACTTACAAGCAGTTGAAATGTATATAACGTATGCATACCCAAACATGTTGTAGAAACAAAAACGAAGGGATCAACATATATGGACACACTAGTCATGGTGGTAATTGCATGATGCAAACGGACGTACTTGTCAACCTCCAAAATAATGCTTCGGTGCCCCTTGCTAAATTTGACGATGCCCAAATTTATAGTTTTGCAATTTTTTTTTTTGTGTGGATATGTATAGTTTTGCATCATTGTGTATGAGAGGATTCTCAACAACAAATAAATGTATGAGATAAGCTATGCAAACCTTAGCAAAATAAATAATTTATGTAAGTGATATGATTTAGTGATAGAACAAGGTGTTACCATATTTGTAGAGGCGAGAGGGGGCAAGTGCCCCCCTCCCCCCGACCTCCCAAAAAAAAATCTAGAGTAGCAACCTAATTAAATATTAGGTTATCAAGTATTTTGACCTTGACACAAACATTCCACGCCTAGAGACTAGAGAAGAAAGCAATATTAGGTGCAAATCTTCTTAATATTATTTTGTCTTTTCCAAACAAAACAAAGTTTTGTGGGTCCTACTTAACATCCATATTGTTTTTTCTTGCTACATGTTCTCAAGCACTGGAAATTTTTTTTCCTGGAGTGCTTTTCTTGGGGCAATTTGTTCCTCAAATAAGGTATTTCCACATAATCATAATAAAAAAATATATTTAGGTCCTTGTATATCAAACTAAAACCTTAGCGTTCCCTAATCTTTTTCTCTTCTACTTTAACTTTTTTATAATTTCAATTTTGAAACACTTTATTTTTACCATAGAACCATAGAACCAATTTTAACTACTTACTACTTAAAGAATAGAGTAAAAAATACTGAATTTTGCATAAATGAAAATACAACTTTATAATTCTTTTATATTGATTTATTTTCTCAATTTATTTAGAATAATCTCTTAATTTGAAATAATCTCTTAATTTTAAATTTATTTTGATTTATATTGATTTATTTTCTCAACTTTATGAAAACACTTTATTTTCTCAATTTTAAATTCTATATATTTAGAATAATCTCTTAATTTGATTGTTATTAACTATGATTTTTTTTTTAATAATATGAAATATATACTTATAATCAATTGAGATTATGGAGAAGCCAAATTATAATAATGATTTAGATTCAAATTCTAAACAAACTCATATCGAGGTGTATTTTACTAATCTTCCAATTGAACAAATTAAATTATGTATGAAAAAATAAATTAGAGTTTATATTATATTAGATTTTGTACGACAATTGCATTAATAGTATATAATTCTATATCTATTTTGTTATTAACATCGATTAATAATATTTAGATTAATTTTACTTTCAATCTTGTCTTTAAATTTTGCCCCCCCTAAATTGAAATCCTAGCTCTGCCACTGTTTGTAGATTACTCATTTTAATGTGGACTCAAAACCATCCCTTAAAACGTTTTAGAGGAAATTATATTTTACTACCTTAAACCATACCCCATATTACACTTAAACTTAAACTTTTCGAATGCACATTTTGCCCCATAAACTATGAGTTTTTTACATTTTGTACTCCAACATTAAGTTTACTGTTTACTTGGATGAAAATTCAAAGTTTATGGTGCAAAATGTAATTAGGAATATATTTTATAGTGATAAAGTGTAACTTATCTTTTGTTTTTAAAGTATTGAGAAGAGGGGAAATCAAGTTTTTTCACATGGTGCCATATTTTTCCATCTAAGTTAACCACATATTTGATGTCAAGGTGTAAAGTGTAACAAAGATCATAGTTCAGAGTGCAAAGCCAAAACGTGCATTCAAAAATTTTAGGGTGCAATATGTAATCAAAGGTATAATTTAGGGTAGTAAAATGTGCTTTTCCTAAATTTTTATTTACGCATTTCTATTTTCACTTTCTTCGCATTTAGAAGATGTCCCAAATCACATCAATGTTGTAATATTTCAAGGCCTATTGTTAGATATATTATGGTTTAAGTGACACAAACTAATTGTAAACCCCCATGTACTTATAAAACAAGCAAACTGATCTTGGTTATTCAAGGGTTAGTTCCAAGGTTCTTTAGTATATGGGGAAATTGCACTTTACCACCCTAAATTATACCCTATATTACACTTTGCCTTCTAAACTTTTTGAATGCACGTTTTGCACCATAAACTATGACCCTTATCATACTTTGCACCCTGGCGTTAAGTTTGTTGTTAACTTGGACGGAAATTCAAAGTTTAGGATGGAAAGTATAATCAGAAGTATAGTTTAGGGTGGTAAAGTGTAATTTCCCATTTGTTTTTAGGGGATTGAGAAGATGGACAATTAAGTCTTTTCACGTGGTGCCAGGGTTGGCTCTACTATGAAAGCGAATGAGGTGGTCGCCTAAGGCCCTCAAGTAGAAAAAGGCCCCCAAATTTTAACTAATAGAGTAATTTTTTTTATTATAAAAGTATTCATTAAGTCCAAATATTAGTCAATAAATAAAATATTATTTTTTTAGCAAATGAAAAACAAGAAAAAGAGAGAAAAATGTTACGTCCACAACATTTTTCATAACAAATCCTAAGTGGTAGGTTGTTATTAACTATTATTAGTGGGAAAAAAAGTGATTTCAATGATGGATTCAAATTAGAACTAATAACAACTTAATACTTAGGATTTGTTGTGAAAATATTGTGAATATAACACTTTTCACAAAATAGAAGAGCAATACACAAAGAATTTCACAATATTTTTCACAATTGTTGAGTTGACAAACTTTTACTAGTTTTTATCTAGCTCTATCAATAACATCATCTTTTTACTTACCACTATCAATCTGTCACATTAACAATTGTGAAAAGTTTTGTCAATTTTTTTTGTATTTATAGATTTTCTGAAGAAAAAAAATTCTAAATGGTTAATTAGTAATTTGCATCTAAAACAAGATAATAGAATTTAAGTAATATTAATTTTTTTGTTCTTAAAAAAAAGTCATATTTAAATAAATATATATATATATATTTATATAAAGTCTCAAATTAGTTATCTCCTAAGGCTCCCAAATGTATCGAGCCACCTGTGCGTGGTGCCATATTTTTCCATCTAAGTTAACACTTAACTTGAGGTTGGGGTGCAAAGTGTAACAAAGATCATAGTTTAGAGTGCAACACATGTATTCTAAAATTTTAAGGTGCAAAGTGTAATTGATGGTATAATTTAGGGTGATAAAGTTTGATTTTTATTTTAGTACATAAATCTTACATTTGGTTAATTGTAAATAAGAGTTCTTAATAGAGAATATATAGCCAACAATGGCTTTATTGTGGAGTAGACCATCAAGCCGACTCAAGTAAACCTTGGTGTTTGATATCTCTCTCATGTTTATGCATATCACTCAATCCCTTAAAAACATTAACAACCATGATCTCACTACACTTTAATTATAAATTAAGGCACATGGTAACATGAAGTCTACCGTGGGTGGTCAAAATTTTCATAAGCAAATACTTAATCCTTTTGTCTTTATACAAGAGGCCAGTCTAAGATCCGATTTTGTTTTCATTATGAGTTTAAAATTACATTATTCTAGGATCCATTGTTTGTTAATACATATCCAGTAAATATTATAATTTCAACACCTTTAAGATTATAATTTTATTTTATTTTTTTAATTATTATCTAAAATGAATTTTATACTAACTACTCAGGAATTTACAAAATTTGTCGATGCTTAACTAATACGACATTAAATTAAAACTTAATAAGAGTAATATTATAACAAAGTTTGCCTACTATCTAGTTTGTAGGTAATGACTACAAACTCCCCTATCTTTTTATTAAATATGAATTTTGACAAATCCACTATTATATTACATTTTCTTATTATGTCCATCCTAGAAAATTTTCCTGAAGATCAAAAATCAATAGCTAAGACATCAATCAGATGTTTGAATTTCAAGTTTTTTTAGTATTAAATGTTGGGTATACAAGTGTGAGTGAAGTCCCACATTGAATGATGATGAGAAGAATGAGAGTTAATATAACATAATTGAGCACATACTTTTTAAAAGGTGGGGCTTTTTGGTAAGCAATAACTATCTCATGCATCCAATATCTACATCTCCATCAGACAGTGTGTGGGCAGTGGGCAAGGTCGGCCCTTCCATTAGGCCAACTATGCCATTGCCTAAGGCCCCCAAGTGGGGCCCCAAAATTTTGGAAAAGAAGGGGCAGTAGAGAAAAAAAAATAGTTTTAAATGAAACTCAAAAAATCTGGTACGTCCTTGTGACCAAAGAACAAAAAATTTGGTACATCCTGGTAAATATTGGTACCCTAAAAAATTCTTTGGTCTAAACAAAAGAAATTATCCCAAAAATAACATCCTTAACCTCTAGACAAACCAAAATTCAACAAGATAAAAAATACAAATCCGGTCTAAAAAATTAACCACAAAACAATAACAAATCAAAAATCTCAAATCCCTAAAATTTACTCATATTACCGTTTCTTATATATAGTAGATGAAGCAATTAGTTCAATTGAGAATAGGTTTGAACAATTTCAAATATATGAAGATATTTTTGGTTTTCTATTTAACTTCACAAAATTGAAATCACTAATAGTTTGCAAAAATACTGTCTTAATCTTGAATCTTTTCTCAAACATGATGTTTATTATGATATTAATGGTTTAGATTTATTGTCAGAGTTAAAAGTTTTAAAAGAAACTTTACAAATAAAAGAATATACTCCAATTGACATACTAAATTATATAAAAAGGTTAGATTTATTTCCAAATACATGCATTGCTTATAGAATGTTACTAACAATATCTGTTACAATTGCTCCTACAGAAAGAAATTTTTTTAAATTAAAATTAATAAAATATCTAAGATCGACAATATTCCAAGAAAGACTAAGTGGATTAGCTATATTATCGATTAAAAATGATATTTTAAAAGAACTTGAACACAAAAATTTAATTAGTCAATTTGCATCTAAAAAGGCAAGAAAAATAAATTTTAAATGAAATATATATTATAATATAAAAATATTAAATAAATATTAATTTAATTAATACATAAATATAAGAATACCCTATTTTAATTCTCCCCTTAGCCCCCAAAATCCCTGGCAGTGGGCTTATACAATTAAGAAGGCTTCACTACCTCATCATGACTCCTGCATATCCCTTCAATAAATCCTTCACTAACTTCAATTTCACTATAGAAAACTATATATTCAAAAAACAAAAAAAAATAAAAAACAAAAATCTTCCTAAATTACAACTTTACTAAACATGAAACCATATTAACATAAGAATATGTTCATGTTTCGATCGGCCACAAATACTCTTGTCCCCCTCCTTTATATATCAGATTTTTTTTTTTTTTTTTAACAGACCCAAAAGAAAATTCAATAATAACTGCAAATTCCCTCCATATTTAAGTCGAATTGCTATGAAAAAGAAAAAGCAATTAAAATAAAAAGTAGATGAAGATAGTATATATATATATATATATATATTTTTTTTTTTTTTTTTATAGGTACCAGTGTAAACGCAAGTGACATAGATGAGAGCTTCTCTAGGACCAGACATGGCCTCCAGCGGAGTTGCGTACCCAGGTCCCCCCGTGTTGCAGCAAGCAGCGTGCCCATTATTCTCATTCCCTACCACTCCATGTTTCAACACACACGCATCCGTAGCCATTTTTTTGAAATGACAAGCAAGAAGATGAAAGAAAAGAGTAATCAGAGTCACATGTAAAAAAGAATCTCTCTCTATCTGTGAGTCTTATAATTGATGAGCTCGCTTTGTATTATTATATAATAAGGACTGGGGCACAGTGTCCTGACGTTTCACTTCTATATATGTAATATATTATCTAATCTAGTGTTAGTCTTATTGGTCTTGTTTGTTTGTTTGGAGATGGAGATGAACATGGTCACGGTTTTTGTCTTTGTGCACTCCACTGTTATCTGATGATCAATGTCTAGGGGGGATGTATCGGGAATTTCGCTCCTATCTTTTTCTCTTTTTATCTTCTGTCTCGTTACGAGGTTTATTAACAGCTCAGATTTCTCCCACATAACCGTTCGTTTCTTTAAACTGATCCCTCAATATATGAGATCCGGATCCTCTCCATTTCCCTTTGAAATGGAGAGTGTCCAATTCATGAACAGGATCTTTTTGAAAACTATCAAGGGTCAAAAATGTGCCACGTCAATTAAAATGTAAAACTCTAGGATCCGGATTCAAACCACAGTTAACTCAATAGTTTCTCTCTCACCAAACCCATTTGAATATTTCAAACTCTCTTTCTCTCTCTTCTCCAAGGTTTGACTTTCTCTCTCACCCCGCCGTCACGGTGCCACCACTACCACCTGCGCCAAGGCTACGATTTGATCAAGCTTTTATGCTCCAAGCTTTTACCCAAACACTATAAGCAGAAGATTTTCATATGAATATTTCAAACTCTCTCTCTCTCTCTTCTCCAAGGTTCGACTTTCTCTCTCGCCCCGCCGTCACAGTGCCACCACTACCACCTGCGCCAAGGCTACGATTTGATCAAGCTTTTATGCTCCAAGCTTTTACCCAAACACTATAAGCAGAAGATTTTCTCCAACTTCATCCGCTAGAAAAATATCAACTAATCTATCTATGTTTGTATGCCTTTTGTTGCTTTGTTTTGCTTTGTGATAGTGCTTTCTTGGGGTTTTTTATTTTCTTTTGAATTGGGATTAGTTTATACGCTTAAAATTTTTATTGGGGTCTCTCTTAATATATATATATATATATATATATTATCTTTGTGTGTGTGTTTTATGGTGTGGTTATTAGAATGTTTGGTTCCATTTTTTTGGTTTGTGGGTTTTTTTTTGGTCTCACTGTTATGTAAATGTTTGTGCTTTTGTATGGATTTTGATTTTATTTTTAATTGTTCACTTTATTATGAAAGGTTTTAGGGAATGTATTGTGAATGTCTCTTTGTTTTCCCTGTCATGCCATTGATTGCAAAATTGGGTGTGTGTATATTGTCCTTTGTAGGAATGGAATGCACATAATTGTATTTTGATGATGAACTGTAAAAGAAAACATTCAGCCTATGGCTAGATTTTTGTTTACTGGCTACTAGCTGCTGATATACACTAGCTTTTAGGGTGAGGCAGATGAATTTTCGATTTTCAAAAATTTGAACTATTGAGAACCCTTTTGTGGTTGGTATTTGAACTTTAAAGCTCTTATAGGAAGAATAATTGAATTTTCTAACTGTTTTTTGTGCCTCTCTTTTTGTAGATTGGTTCTTGTATTGGCCTTTTGGTTATCCATTTGGAATGTCTGCATTTTTTTTGTACAGATTCTGTTATTGGTTTCTCTATAATTCTAAAGGATTGAGATTTGTTAATATTGCTTGTAGGTTTCATTGATCCTAATCATCAGTAATTTGGAAGGGCCTTTGGAGCTATGATACATCCCAAAGCTTTGATACCAAAAGAACTTACATAACAAAGAAGCATCATACATTCATACAAAAGAGATGGGGCAAGTTGTTTAACACGAGGCAAGTCAAAGTGATCAAGCTAAGATTGAAAATTGTAGACTTTGGATGGAATGTATAATCAAGAAGCAAGAGATGGAATGTATAGTCAAGCAATAAGCACACCAATTGTAGAAGTTTCATGTTATTATAATCATATAATCAAAGTGTTTATTTCAATGGAATTCTTGTTATGCGATCAAAGTATACATTTTAATAAAATTTGTTCATTTTTTTATATTAAATTCTCTTATTGTCTACTCTGTTGGATTGAATTTTGATTGTAATGCCAAGTAACTCATAGGGGTGCAACCCAAGTACATAGATTAGCTGAGCAATGTAAAAGAAAGTGATTAACTGGCTCCCTTACCAATTTGCAATGCAAGTACACAGAGTTCACATAAATGTGCATTTAACCAAAAACCAAGTGATTTGCATTTTAGCCTTAAACTGCCTTGCACATGTTAAATCCTTAGAAGCAACATCGTTTGGATTTCAAATTTGATTCACAAATTCAAAATTTAAATAGTGCAAAATACATTATATTCACTGATGGCATTGGGTACTTGCCTTAGAAACATATGCTAAATTTTAAACTCAAAATTTCTTAGTGAGAGTGGAAACAAAAGAAAAATTGACACACCAATTAACATGCATACAGCTCCAAGCTTGGCTTATTTATATAATTTTTTCCCCAAACAGCAACACTTATATATAAAAACAACAACTCCTGCCTAGACAAAAACTATACAATATCTACAGCAAAGAGGGAAACTAATCCACACCTAATAGCATAACAATTATGCAGAAAACAGTAATTATGCAGAATGTGCAATATCGGACCTATTCTGCAGAAACAGTAATTATGCAGAAAAACATAACAATTTCTGCAGCAACAAATAATTATGCAGAAATTAACACCATGCAGAGATACATCAGACATGCAAGTTAAGTATTCTTTCCAAATAATAAAAAATCTGAACATTTGAATGTGACCAAATGTGACTAAGTTTTGGACCATCAAAACTCTAGTCCTAAACTAGGAAAATTACAAAACAAGAGCACTTAATCTCAACATGTGTCATAGATTATAAAACATGATCCTAAACTAGAAAAATGGCTTGACTTTATGAACCATCTCATTCCATCCACTTGTAACACTTTCTTGAGTCAAGGGACCTCCACTTGCAACACTTCCTTTAGTCAAGAGACTTCCTGCACCATCAATTTTGTCGTTGGAGCCTACAACACTTGATATACTCTCTAAATGTGATGCTAATGCAATACTTGCTGATGAGCCTCCCTGATGTGATGCAGAACTTGTAGAAGCGGACTACAAAAAAACCAATTACACATTACACATATCACAAGCTTAGCATTAAAATTATCAAATCATGCATCTAAACTATTATTAATATCAAAGTAAAATATATAATTGTAAATATCTTTACCATTAAAAGTTGTGTAAAACTAGTAATATTTCCAGAAGAGATATCCTCAGTTTTCTTTTGTGCCATGATGTCATCTGCATGTGTAAGAAACTCATCTTCACCATCATACTCATAGATACATGCTAAGAAATCATCGTTAAATTGAGACTCATTTTTGAGTAAATGACCCAAGTGTTTCTCAGCATTCTGCCACATATGCCAACTACACAATGCATGATATGTCTTAGGCATGACTACTTTTATTGTAGCTGACATTACTGCATCTTGATCTATGAAAATAGTGATTGGCTTCTTTTTAGATATTGCTTCTAAGAAGGTCTCAAATAACCATACAAAAGATTCAATCATTTCATCATATAAAAGTGCATCTCCAAATACAACAGTTTCTCTATAGTGATTGAGACCCAAAAATACTCCAAGTGGCCTTGCATCTCTATTTGTACTATACGTTGTATCAAACGTTATTACATCAACGAAGTGGCTATAGTCAATGATCATTCTTGCATTGGCCCAAAAGATAATAGTAATCAACTCTTCACAGTCCAATTGAGTAGTGAAATAATATGAAGGATTTTGCTTAAGTTGACGACTGAAATATCTTCCCAAGCTAGTAGCTTCCCCATGCTCCATGTCTCTCTGTCGCTTAGTGCGTAAATAGTTTTTATGATCTTGCTTGGTAAAACCAAGATTATCATATCCACCAACTTGCTTACTAAAAAGCTCATAAGATTGCTTTAATCTTAATCCTGATTCATGTGCCAAATCAGTTTCAATAGCATGAGTTGCAGCCACTTTCCGTTGTGATGGCATCATGTGTACAGTTGATGGGAGGTGGAGATAGTGGTTATGCTCAGCAATAAATTCATTCACCACATATTTTTTACTATCTCGATTAAGTACAATAACCAAACGTGCTTCACAACCACATCTTGTTTCTGCTCGTGGATTCTTTATATTCTGATCTCTCTTGTCTTTGCCTCGAACTCCCTCCTTTGCACACACAAATCTCCTTGAAGTAACCACTCTAGTCTTTTTACATTTATTTACGTACTCTTTTCTAATACTAAAGCCAGTCTTTCTGCCATATTCATTATAAAAATCATATGCAATCTCATCTGCTTCAAACTCCATCCCTTTAAATGGGGTAGATTCCATGGGTACATTAGAGGGAACATGTATTCCCATCATTATCCCTAGAAAAAATTGACCATAAATTTATTATAACTTTCACCTATCATTTGTTTTCAAAACAGAGATGATGTAAAAAAATTGAGACAAAGTAAAAATGAAAGAGTAGCCAGAGTAAAAATGAAAGAGTCATTAGAAGCAAGGGAAAATTTGACTGCTGAATGAGCAGTAGAGTTACGGCATCTACTAATCCAACTAAAATTGCAAGAAACAAAAGACATAGCCAAGTCTTAAATGTCAATAATCAAATGGGAAATAAACCAGGCAGAACAGGGACCATTGGTGTGGATAGAGTAGGCAAAGCAAGTCAAAGCAAGTCATTTTAAAGCTGGTCAAAGCAAGTCATTTTAAAGCTGGTTGGAATCTGGTCGAATTAATCGAGTTGCGGATTAGGTCAAGTTGACTTGTATTTTCACACGATTTTTTTTTTTTTAACGAAAATATCTGTTTGCCATTTGGAGGTCGAGCAGCAAATCATATCATCATATACTATACTATATAATAAAAGTTGAGCTTAAAAGTCATGATTGTGTCAACTGGCTACTCTCACTAATTAGTAAATTAATTTTATATTATTTTTTAGGATATATTTCCTCAAATTAAAGGATAATGTTTAACAATTGTTTAATTTAGGTAAAACTTTATCATTTAAATTTTAACAAATTTAAATTCTATTCAAACTAAAAGTCTATTATAAAAAATTCTAAACTTTAATCCCAAACAACAACCCACGTATTCTTTCTAAAAAAAAACCGCGTTTTGACTTATACCCCAACTGAAAGTCTATTATCAATATTTTAAGAACAAATAATTAATAAATTATTTTTTTATTATTTTTTATGATATGTTTCCTCTAATTAAGGGATAATATTTACTATTTAGCGATTTTTTAATTTAGATCAAACATATCTTTTAAACTTCAACAATTTAAAATTATATTCAAACTAAAAGTCTATTATCAAAAATTCTAAACGTAAATCACAAACAAAAACTCAGATTTTCTTTCTAAATATATAAACAAACTTTTGGCTTCTACTCTAACTAAAAGTTTATTATCAAGATCTTAAGAACAACTAATTAGTAAATTAATTTATATTATTTGTTATGATATATTTCCTCAAATTAAGGGATAATAATTAACAAATATTGAATTTAAATAAAACTAAAAATCTATCATCAAAATTTTCTAAACTTAAATACCACATAACTCATGAATCATATCATATCATATCATATACTATATCTATACTACTATTTAAGGGTCTTCCCCTATTTAGGATCCTCAATTTAGATACCCAAAATACCCTCAAATTTATCTGTTTTCAAGACTTAAATCATAAGGTTAGACATGTAAAATTAGTAATTTAAAAACTCCTAATTTTTAGCTAAATTAAAAAAAAAAAAAAAAGTTTTTTCTCCCATCCACACTTCTCTCTCATGTTAGTTGTCAAGTACTAATACAACTTCTTCTTTTTAAAAAAAAAAATAATAATAAAATTGATTTTTTTTCCCACAAACTTATCATTTTTTTATATCACTAAACTGTTTTTTTTCCACCTCCACATTTCTTTCTCACATTAGTAGTCAAGTACTAATACAACTTCTTCTTAAAATAAAATAAAACTGCCATGAGTAAAACGTGTAAACCCAAAAAATAAAAAATAAAAAGCAATAAAACATGTAAACCCAAAAAATAAATAATAAAAAGCCTCATTGCACGTGCGAAGCACATGTGATGAGGCTATTATATAATAATAAAAGTTGAGCTTAAAAACCATGGTTGTGCCAAATGACTACTCTTACTAATTAGTAAATTAATTTTATATTATTTATTAGGATATATTTCCTCAAATTAAGGGATAATATATTAAAACTATTAAATTTAGGTAAAATTGTATCATTTAAATTTCAATAAATTTAAATTCTATTTAAACTAAAAGTCTAATATAAAAAATTATAAACTTTAATCTCAAACAACTACCCGCGTTTTCTTTCTTAAAAAAAAAAAAAAAAAACCTCATGTTTTGACTTCTACTTTAACTAAAAACTCTATTATCAATATTTTAAGAACAACTAATTAATAAATTAATTTTATATTATTTGTTATTATATAATTCCTCAAATTAAGGGATAATATTTAGCAATTGTTTAATTTAGATAAAACTTATCATTAAACTTCAAAAAATTTAAATTCTAATTAGTGGCGGCTCTAGGAATATTTTTCAGGGTGGTCATTAAGAAACTTAAATTACACAAAATTTAATTAAAAGAGAACTTCATATATTGACCCAAAAAAAACACACACACTCACACAAATACATAAAGCCTTACAATTTCTTTCTACAAATTTTTTTATTTTGAAAATTTTGCATGATAGTCTCATTACCAATGTTGCAAGTTACATCTCTATCAAAATTTTAGTTAGAAAAAAATTTTCTTGAGATTTTTCTTTTTATTTGTAAGTACCTAATAAATTGTTAAGGGGACTAAAGTTTATGAACAAAATTTGGCTACAAACTTAATTATACCCTAAGGCTACAACTCTCATTAAATAAATTAGCATGGTCAATTTTTAAAATCTAATTGTTGAATTGCATGTTCTTTAATCTTTATGTTCTTAAAACACATGTCAAATTTCACATTAATCATATGTTATTTACTTTTGATCCATAAATTTATTTTTTATGCATAATTTTAAACTACAAAAACTCAAAATTTAAAGATTTGATTGATGACATAGCTATTAATCTTTAATCTTCTTGAAATTTTGCAAATATGAAGGATATAAAAAGAAAATGTATATATTTGTTGATTTGTCAAAATTCACGTACAATAAAAAAAATTATTGAGTAGAGTTATAGCCTTAGTTTACAACCAAGTTTGTTACCAAATTTTGTCCAAAATTTAATTATGTTGGGCCAAAAACAATTTAGGGTGGTCACAAATATTTTTTAAGGATTAAAAAATCATAAATTTTTAAAATTTATATATATAAAAAAAAATTCAGGTCAGGGTGGTCTAGTGACCACCCTGAAATGAACGTAGAGCTGCCAATGATTCTATTCAAACTAAAAGTCTATTATAAAAAATTCTAAACCTAAATCCCAAACAACAACCTACGTTTTCTTTCTAAAAAAAAAAAAAATCATTTTGACGTCTACTCCAACTAAAAGTCTATTATTAACTTTTTAAGAATAATTAATTAGTAAATTAATTTATATTATTTATTATGATATATTTCCTCAAATTAAGGGATAACATTCAACAACTGTTTAATTTAAATAAAACTAAAATTCTATCACCAAAATTTTCTAAACGTTAATACCACACAACTCACAATTTTTTTTTTGTTTTTTGTTTTTCCTCAAGTTGCATCTTATTAAATTAATATTTTATTAGGATATTAAGCTAAAAGACTCTTGACTAAGGGATAAGATTTAGCAATAATTTAATTTAGATAAAACTTTATCATCTAAGTTTTAGAAATTTAAATTCTACTCCAACTAATAGTCTATTATTAATATTTTTAGAATATATATATATATATATATATATTAAGTCATGACTTTACAATATAATCACTCTTAATCCAGTAAAGTCATCCATATAATTAAATCCTACATAATACACCCCATATTTTTGTATTTTTTTCAATTTTTTTTCCCAAGATGCAACTTACGCTTACTGTTCATCACGCTTATTTTTTTAATTTAATAAATTCATCTTACTTATTGTTCTTTACTTCTGAACTTGTGTGAAGAATATTATGCCAAAGGAAGTTTATTATAAAGAAGCAAAACAATGGGCACCATTTAAGTTCTTGATTCTCTTATGTAAGTTTTTAATTTTTTTTATTCTCAATTTTTGAACTATTTTGTGTATGTTTCGATTTTGGGTTTGGATTATTATATTTAATTTGTGATTGTGTTTATTTTTTCAATTAGACTATCACTAGGAAAAAAAATATGTATTGAGGAACTATTTTTTTTTTTTATTAGTTGTGTTGGCTATGGCATAACCCAAATAGGAATAATCAAACTCATTACATATCTCGTATTAAAAATTAACACAAAGCACAAAGAGAATTTTTAAATATAAAAATAGATAAGCACTGATAATGTCCAAACTCTAAACAATCGGAACTTAAAGTAATTTTTTATTAAAATTACTTACTTATTTTAGAATTTATTATTACTTTTTATTTAATTATTTTGTTTTAATTATTTTTTTACAAAAGAAAAAAAGAAAAAAAAAGCATACATATGAATCTTCATCAAGCCATGCATCGCACGAGAATAATACTAGTTACTTGATGTGAAATGCATTACTTTGAATTCACCACTCATATCAAGAATGAGCTCAACTAAACAAATTAATACTTGTTCAATAATTTTAAAATTATACAAATCTCAACATTATTAACCAAAACAAAAAAAGCACAAAGGATAAGTAAAACAAATACACAAGTTTTATTTTCTACACAATATATCAATATCCCAAATCATAAAACAAAATTACAAATGCCTTATTGGATAACTGTTTTCACAAAGAATAAAAATAGACAAGAAATTTATAATCTTGAAAACTAATTTTATAACCTATTATCAATTGTGCTTGGCACTCTATTTCTATTTGAGAATATACATTAAAATTTGATTGTTTACTTATTTATACATTATCTCTTTTATGAATATCATGTCATTGTTAAGCAACACACACTGTAAGAAATATCATAATTTATGTTGAAAAACCGTTTATTTTGGACATGAATTGTTAAAAAAATAGGCCTAATAATTCAAAATTTATGCTAATTTCATTAATACTTTGGCTTCACTCTTTTCACACTTATGAATGTTTCTCATACATGTCTATAATTTAAAATTTTTTTTTTTTTAACTTTACTGTAACTAAATTATCTTGGCATATATTTTGTTATTTGATATCTAAAAATATTTACTCATTACAAAATGCCTCAACCATTCATCTTTCAATTCATTTGCATGTAGCTATGTCAAAGTCTCAATCGATTCCTTACTCATAACAAACAATTTTTTTTTTAATTGCTCGGGTTGCAGGTTGGGTCGAGTTGGCCCACAAAAAAGGTTTGGGTCACAGGTCAACCCGTTTTTGTTTTGAGTCAAAAAATTCAGGTTCAGGTCAAATATTTTTTTAGTCGGGTCAGCAATTTCTAACTAGATTTCCATGTCTACCTATAACATATTTTCTAAATATACTAGTGGGTATAATTTGGAAGTCATTTTAAAATTGTTGTTGTTTTGAAGTTATTTAGAGAACTAGCTTTTTTTTTTTTTTCCTTTCCCTTAAATTAAATTAAACTAGCTTGTAACCCCATGCATATGCATGGATTCATTTAAAGAAATATAATAAGATGCATAATATAATCTCTATATATATAATTTAAATATTATTGATAGTCATTGAAGAGGATGAAAATTATGGTAAACGGATTCGTTCAAATAAGCCTGCCATAGGCGACGGTACTGAGATAATGTTTGATCAAAGCACAGGAATGAGGTGACTGATCGAGAAGCCGAACGGAGAGCTTACATGACAGACGATCCTCCATAGTGGATGGATTCTAGGTAGACAGACACAAAGGGTTGATATCAAGGCCACGTGGCATCTACATGGCTTAAGTGGTCTCCAAGGAACCCTAAATGGAAATGTCTTGCACCTTACGATTAACCCTAGTCAATGGAATCCCAGTATGATAAGAATCCCGCAAAATACATACGTTTATAAGGATCTTCCTCATGAGGAAACATCTTCCTAAGCAAGAAACGAAGGTCAGTTACACACTACTATAAAAACCCAAAGCCCTCAGAAAACAAGGTATGCATAATTTACCCAAGCTCTGGTACTCTAGAGTTGTGAAGAGTTCTCTAACTTAACCTTCAGAAGGTATTTAGCCGGTACCACACCGGTACTCTCTGTAAGGTCTTCTTCTTTTTCTGTGTTGTGCAGGTCTGGTATCGAGTACGTGAAGACCATGCGACTTACTGACGATTTTTGGCATCATCAGTTGGCACCGTCTGTGGAGATCAATCGATAGGAAGTAAGCCATACTACCGCTTCCCGGACAAAAAGTTGCATGGTACTTACTCGCTCGATGGCGACCACCAATAACAATTAAGGGGACGAACCACGTACCACCGCCCTCGAAAGACAGGTTCAGACTCTCACCACAGCCGTAGAATGCCTTACCAAGCAAAACCATGACCTGGAGGAGCAATTGGGCCAAAAGAACGCCTAACACTCTGGAAGAGGACCAAGAAGGTACAAACGCAGAGGGGAGGGACCAAAAAGGGTGGGAGAGTAACAACGTCCCAAGCAGACAAGAGCGGTAAGACACAAGCCGTCCATCCGCCGTGGATACGACTCTACCACACATGGTCGCGGAGATGCAGATGATGAAGGAATGGATGAACTTCATGATGAACGCCCTTAGAGGACGGGTGTCTAGCGACCTCGATGAGCTGGTCCATCGAATTGATTCACCATTCACCACATCCGTCACTTCGTTCCCCCTTCCACCAAAGTTCTGTATGTCGCAAGTGGAGACATACGACGGATCTAAGGATCACTTAGATCACCTGGAGTCTTTCAAGACCTTGATGCACCTACAAGGAGTGGTGGATGAAATCATGTGCATGGCCTTCCCCACTATGCTGAAGGGCCACGCAAGGATTTGGTTCAACAGGTTGACGCCCAACTCCATTAGTACTTTTAAGGAGTTAAATGCCCAGTTTGCCTCACACTTTATCGGGGGACACAGGTACAAGAAGTCCACTACATGCCTGATGAACATTAAGCAACGGGAGGATGAGACGCTGAGGTCTTACATAACCCACTTTAACAAAGAGGCCCTTTAGATCGATAAAGCTGACGACAAGATACTCGTGGCTGCATTCATGAATGGTTTACGAAAGGGTAAGTTTCTATTTTCCTTATACAAAAATGACCTAAAGACTATGTCAAATGTACTCTACAAGGCAACTAAGTACATGAACGCAGAAGACGCGCTGCTGGCCCAAAAAGAGAAGCCTAAGAAGAAGGAAAGACAGGAGGAGGCACGGCATGATAGGGGACGAAAGACAACAAGGACTGGAGACCGACGGGAGGATAGGCACTCCTAATCGCCCACAAGGAGGTTCATAAGCTTCACCCTGCTAACTTCCCCGATCGACCAAGTCCTGATGCAGATCAAAGATGAAAGAGCCCTGACATTTCCCGGCAAGCTGAATGGAGACCCCAATAAGAGGTCCAGAGACAAGTACTGTTGTTTTCACCGTGATCACGGTCATGACACATCTGACTGCTACGACTTGAAGCAATAAATAGAAGCTCTTATCAGACAAGGAAAGTTACAGAGGTTCGTCAGCAAGGAAAGAACGGACTCATCATAAGAGCAGGTTGCTCGACGGGAGAACGAACGTCCTAGGCCACCCATAAGTGACATAAAAATGATTGTGGGAGGCACTGCGGCATCTGGCTTGTCCAAAAAGGCTCGTAAGACTTACCTCAAGATGGTTCAAAATGTCCAGCTGACAGGCTTCGTCCCAAAGATGGCGCAGATCGATAACCCCATCATTGAATTCTTAGAGGAAGATGCTCGACGTCTCCACCACCCGCATGACGAAGCACTCATCGTTAACATACATGTAGGAAACTACAACACACACCGGGTCCTGGTTGACAACGGAAGCTCCGCTGACATCTTCTACTACCCGGCGTTCCAGCAGATGAGGATTAATAGAGAACGACTGGTTCTGACCAACACCCCATTCGTTGGGTTCGGAGGGACAAAAGTATACCCCCTTGGCGCAGTCACGTTACCCGTAACGGTTGGTGATTATCCTCAGCAGATCACTAAGGATGTCACATTCCTTGTTGTCGACTACTCGTCTGCCTACAATGCCATCCTAGGACGACCTACCCTCAACTCGTGGAAGGTCATAACTTCAACCTACCACCTGATGATCAAATTTCCCACCTAGTACAGAGAAGGAAAAGTACGTGGAGACCAAGTGGCTGCACGCAAATGCTACATAGCAATGTTGGAGATGGACGATCATCTACAAACCATGAACATAGAAGAACAGCGGACTGTGGCAGAGCTTATTGAAGTACTTAAAGAGATACTTCTCGACAACTCCAGACCAAATTGAACGACTAGGATTGGCACCCTCGCCAGTCCACTGGTTCGCCAAGCACTCACGATTTTTCTCAAAGAGAACCAGGATGTCTTTACCTGGAGCTATAAAGACATGTCTGGGATCGACCCTTCAGTCATGGTGCATAGGTTGAATGTGTCGCCCACTTTTCCACCTATCCGTTAGAAGAAGCAGGTGTTCGCCCAAGAATAAGACCGAGCGATAGCGGAAGAAGTCCGCAAGTTCCAAGAAGCATACTTCATCAGAGAAGTTTACTACTCCGACTGGCTGGCGAATGTGGTGATGGTCAAGAAAGCCAACGGTAAGTGGAGGATGTGTGTAGAATTTACATACCTGAACAAAGCATGCCCCAAGGATAGTTACCCCCTCCCACGAGTTGACGTCCTAGTAGACTCTACTGCTCAACACCAATTACTGAGCTTTATGGATGCTTTTTTAGGTTACAACCAGATCAAAATGGATGAAGCGGATTAGGAGAAGACTTCGTTCATCACCAGCCAAGGCCTCTTTTGCTACAAAGTGATGTCATTCGGCCTCAAAAATGCGGGCGCAACGTATCAAAGGCTCATAAACAAGATGTTCGCACATCAGATTGGAAGAAATGTACAAGTCTACGTTGACGACATGCTGGTAAAACTTTGAAGGGAGGATGATCATTTAGGTGATCTCAGGGAAACCTTTGACACCCTCCGCACTTACAACATGAAGCTCAATCCGGGAAAGTTCCTAGGGTTCATAGTGTCTCAGAAAGGTATCGAAGTCAACCTAGACAAGATCCGGGCCATAATAGAGATGGCACCACCAAGAAATGTGAAAGAAGTACAAAGCCTCAACGGCAAGGTAGCCGTGCTGAATAGGTATGTGTCAAGGGCAACGGACAAATGCCTACCTTTCTTCCACATGCTAAAGAAATCTTTTGAGTGGACAGCCGAGTGTTAACAAGCATTCGAGGATCTGAAGGCCTACCTCTCTTCCCCACCGTTGCTAAGTCCCTCCAAACTAGGGGAAGAACTGTTCCTCTACTTGGCTGTATCCCCTGCTGCTGTTAGTGCGGCCTTAGTCAAAGAAGAAGACAAGGTGCAAAAGCCCGTGTACTACACCAGCTGGGCACTCAGTGGTGTAGAGGAGAGGTACCCACCAATGGAGAAGCTTGCCTTAGCTTTGGTTACAGTAGCTCGCAAGCTCAAGCTGTACTTCCAGGCCCACACGGTGGTCGTCCTGACTGACAAGCCCCTATGGCGAGCAATGAGCAATCCTGAAGCCGCTGGACGAATGGCACTATGGGCAATAGAGTTTAGCGAATTCGACGTATAGTACCGCCCGCGTACTACCATTAAGGGACAGGTGGTCGCTGACTTCATTGCGGAGTTCACTAACATGGAGGGCCAGGGGGCAGAAGAGTATCCTTAGTGGAGTATCCACACGGACGGATCATTTAATAAACAGGCTGGCGGGGCGGGTATTGTACTTCGTTCTTCAGAAAGGGATGAGATTGAATACATGGTTCGTCTCGACTTCCCGATGACCAACAATGAAGCAGAGTACGAAGCTCTAGTGGCAGGATTAGATCTCGCTAAAGCAGTAAGGACCACGAGTGTGGTTATTCATTGCGACTCCCAAGTCGTCACAAACCAAGTAAACGGTGATTACGAATGTAAGGGTAAGAGGATGAAGAAGTACTTAGAGCAAGTAAAGAAAAGGGTGGGTGACTTACAAGCCAAGATTGTTCAAATCCCAAGAGGAGAGAATGAGCAAGCTGACAGTCTTGCCAAGGCCACATCAGCGAAACACATGATCATCCCCGGCAAGGCACTTTCCTTTGTTCAACTTTCACCATTAATAGATACCATTGATGTGCAGAAGATAGGTTCTGGAAGCAACTGGATCACACCATTAGTCTTCTACTTAAAAAATGGCACATTACTAGACGGTAAGGAAGTCGCAAGGAAGTTGAAGGTCCAAGCAGCACGATTCGTTTTGATAAATGACGACTTGGACAAGGAAGGCTTCTCCTGCCCGTACTTGAGGTGTCTTACCCCAGAAAAGGCAGACTACGTCATGCGAAAAGTACACGAAGGAGTCTGTGGAAACCATTCTGGGTCACGGTCATTAATGCACAAACTGATCTGGGTGGGATACTATTGGCCTACCATGCAGAAAGATGTCATCGCATATGTCAAAGCTTGTGACAAGTGTTAGAGGTTTGGCAACCTCATCCGGCAGCCAATAGAGGAACTCACTCCAATGACAGCCCCATGGCCTTTCGCTCAGTAGGGATTGGACATCATGGGTCTGTTCCCAATAGCAATTTGACAGCTAAAATTCCTCGTGGTTGGTATAGACTACTTCACCAAGTGGGTAGAAGTCGAAGCTCTGGCTACCATCATAAAGAAGAATGTGCGAAGCTTTGTATGGAGAAACATTATCTGCAAGTACGGTATACCTAGAGTACTGGTCTCAGACAATGGGAAGCAGTTTGACAACGACACGTTCAAAGACTTCTGCTCACAGCTAGGGATCAAGAATCACTACTCATCACCCGCCCACCCTCAGGCCAACGGACAAGTTGAGGTCACGAACAAATCCTTACTCAAAATCATCAAGACTCGGGTCGAGGGGGCAAAGGGTATATGGCCCGAAGAATTACCAAGCGTTTTATGGGCATACAGGACGACGGCAAGAACGCCTATAGGAGAGACACCGTTTCGTCTAGCGTATGGGAGTGAGGCAATCATCCCAGCCAAAGTAGGACTCACAAGCTATAGAATGGGAAACTATGATGAGAGTGGAAATGATAAGGCTTTGCGCTTATAGCTGGATCTAGTGGACGAGGTCAGAGTAACAGCTGAACAAAGGTTGGCACGGTACCAAGACCTCATGGCCAAGCACTACAACTCCAAAGTCAGACGCAGGGACTTCCAAGTTGGAGATCTTGTCTTGAGAAAGGTGATGGGTGCCACAAAAGACACCACTCAGGGGAAGCTTGGACCTAATTGGGAAGGACCGTATAGGATCGCATCATGGCATAGGAAGGGAACCTACCACCTGGAGACACTTGACGGGCAGAAGTTGCATCACCCATGGAATACGGAGCACCTTAAGAAGTACTACCAGTAGATAGGGGCACGAACAACGACTCTCCTCATTTCCAGTTTATTTTCTTTTAGTTGGTTTTCACTATTTACAGTACTTTTAAGCCCGAAGGGCAGTTTTTTTCATTTCTAAAGAACAATTTCTACGCGTATTTATCACATAATAAGAGGAGTTATTCAGTTATTCAGATATCATGAGCATATATGCATCTCTACAAAACCATGTCTACAATCAATTTCCTATGTGAATGGGATGTCATGCAACCTGTTAACATCCATCAGTGGACGGGTTATCCAGAATCATAGTCCATAAGTGGACGGGTTCATCCTAAGGGGTGAGCTAAAATTATTAAGTTTATAAGTAGACGGGATCATCCCAATGGATGATCTTAAAAAATTATTATTATTAAGTTCATAAGTGGACGGGTTCATCCCAAGGGGTGAGTTAAAATTATTAAGTCCATAAGTGGACGGGATCATCGCAAGGGATGATCTTAAAAAATTATTATTATTGAGTCCATAAGTGGACGGGTTCATCCTAAGGGGTGAGCTAAAATTATTGAGTCCATAAGTGGACGGGATCATCCCAAGGGATGATCTTAAAAAATTATTACTATTGAGTCCATAAGTGAACGGGTTCATCCCAAGGGGTGAGCTAAAAATTATTAAGTCCATAAGTGGATGGAATCATCTCAAGAGGTGATTTTTTTTTTTTTTTTTTTTAAGTTATTAGGTCCATAAATGGACGAGTTCATCCCAATGGGTGAGCTAAAAATTATTAAGTCCATAAGTGGATGAGACCATCCCAAGGGATAATCTTTATTATTATTATTGAGTCCATAAGTGGACGAATTCATCGCAAGGGTTGAACTAAAAACTATAAGTCCATAAGTAGACGGGCTCATCCCATGAGTAGACGGGCTCATCCCCAAGGGTTAAGCTAATAATTAGTAGGTCCCTATGTGGATGGGTCAAGTAATGAATGGACTCATCTCAAAAGTTGAAGCTAAAAATATCAAGTCCAATCGAGGGACTAGTTCATCCCGTGGGACGGAATCAAATCCATGAGTGGACGGATCCAGTATCAGGTCCACAGGTAAACGGGTCCATTAATAAAGGACGGAAGCATCAAGATTAACATAGATATATGCAAAGTATATATTCGAGCAATAAACAAAACAAGAGATAGTAGATAAAAAACCTATGAAAGGCAAATGTTTACATCCAAAGAAACCAAGAAATAATGAATACGGAAGGAATCGATATTGTCTTCTCAAGAATACAAAGTTGACGACAAAAAAAAAAAAAAAAAAAAAAAAAAAAAACTATTGCTAGCTGGTGGAAGGTTCTTCATTTTTCTCAAACGTTTAATCCCTTTCAAGTTGACGGGTACCATCCTCGACGGATTTTTCTTGGTCAGCATGAGCAGCACCCCTGTCAGCTTGAGGGTCAAGGTTGGTTTCATCGGCAAAAAGCTCATTGGTTCCTTCGGAATAGATGGGCTGGGCTGGAGTCTGGGCCTAGGCGTTAATGGAGATGTGGGAAAGGTCTAGGTCCGGGAACGAAGCTTTGACCTGACGGAAGCAATCGTCAAAGCCGTCAACGAAAGAGCCACCAAGCTCCTTCAAAAGGGCGTTTGAGTCATGATACTCCCGTACCGCGTCCTCCTTAGCCTGACGGAGCAGATCTTTTGCCTCTGCGATCTCTCCCTCCTTGTCCTTGAGAATTTTCTTAAGCGCCTCAACTTGCGCCTCTGACTCCTCTAGAAGCTTCCTTGTCAGGTCAAGCTTGTTGACCTGGACCTCCTTCCAAGCCGTTAGTCCCTCATCTCCGTCTCCCTTGCCTCCACCTTCTCCCTCAAACGGCTCATAATCGTCTCGTGGGACGCATAGTAGTCCATCAGACCCTTCAGCATAACCACCCCCTGCAAGAATCAAAACCAAAGGTTAGAACGAGACAACAATAGGACGGAAACAAAAGAAAGGGGACAAATAAGCATACCTATGCCAAGCTAAATAGGCCCGTCTCCCCTATGGCCTCAGTGGCATGGTTGCCCAAGTCCTCGTAGTCGTCGTCCTTGATTATGGACAACAATTGCTTGAGCGCATACCCTGAGTCCTAAAGGAGGACAGGACGTTTCCCTGTGACTGGATCAGGACCCTTCATCAGGCCTTTCTACTTCCCCGGACTAGGCTCGGGGGGCAACTTGTTGGTGGCAGGGGTCTCACCAACAATTGACCCCGTCACCACCTTGGGCTTCTTAGGGGGACGGTCCACCTTTTCGGATGGTTTTCTTTTAGTGGACAGGTTAGCTTGACCCGTCTTAGGAGGTTAGCTCCCCTCCATTCTTCTCTAAGAAGCTCCATTCCTCAAGGGTTACTTCTGGACGGTCCCGAGCTGCAATAAGAGACGGTTAAAATATCAAATGAAATAGACAATAGTAACTAAAAGCCTAAGACAGATGGACACATACCAGACGAGGGCATTATACCCCAGGTTTTGTCTACGGGCATATACTCCTGGTCACCAGGGTGACACATCCAGCTCTCTCCCTTGGATGAAAAAGTAACGACTCTTCTAGTTTCTGTTTGAGTCTGGGGTGTCGTACACTAGCCTAAGTGACAGAATCCTTGGTAAGAAACTATACATACCCCTTGATTGAGTGATCTCAGATGGACGGTAACAATGGAAAAACTCTTCCACCATCATCCTACTTGCCCTATCAAACATCACCCCGTACAAAACCTCCGCGCCTAGGAAGACCCTCCAGGCCTTCGGAGAGATTTGGGTGACGGCCAGCCCCAGATACTGAAGAAGACGATGGTGAAGGCACTTAAGGGGAACCTAAGTCCCGCTTTTAACATCTACTCATACACCCTGATGTCTTCAACACCCTTATAGTAACACTTCTCGTGCTTAAATGGTATACGCATTGGGATGCCGACGGGAATTCGGTACTTCTCCCTAAGGGTATCAAAGTGTTTCCTTTTGATGGAAGAGTTGAAATCGTTGATCGTCCACAACAAAAGCATAATGAACTCCCTAAAATCATCAGGGCCTATGACGAATTGAACGGGGGTTTATTGTCTACATAGTCATCATTTGAATCTCCCTCTGATCCGTCCACGTCCAAGTCCTCATCCTCCTCCAAGGAAGGTGAGTTGGCAGACATCATAAGAGGTGTCGAGGTCATCCTGACCTGATAGGAACACCTCATCGTAGCCCTCTCCTTCACGGACACACGACTGTTCACTCAATGCCTCACTAGACATCTGTCACCTACATGTGACGGGTAAAACCCTAAGACTCTACAGGTCTACTAAGGCGAAGGGCATATGATTTTTAAATAAACAGCATAAGAGAATTTAGCATAAGGTGAAGGATACTTACAGTTGAACGATGTGAAGAAGGCGACGTAGAAGGCGTGGAGGACGGTTGCACCAAGTAAACTGAATAACTGTTTGCTAAGGAGGACGGTAGCACTCTGATTGAAAATTCATTGCGAAAAGTAAGAAATGAAAGGGAGAGGCAACATATATATAGAGGGAACGGCACGAGAGACGAAAGGACGCTTCGGTCCGAGTGATTAACCACTAAAAACATGCCACGTGCCCCTACTGCATTAATGGCTCTAGGCTGGCCTGTCAATTAGAACGTACTTCCCAAGGGACGAGTTAAACCGTCACTCTATAGGTCCATTCGTGGAGTAAGGCGACGAACCCATAGAGTGAGGGGGCAACTGAAAAGGATGAAAATTATGGTAGACGAATTCATTCAAATAAGCCTGCCATAGGCGACGGTACTGAGATAATGTTTGATCAAAGCACAGGAATGAGGTGACTGATCGAGAAGCCGAACGGAGAGCTTACATGACAGACGATCCTCCATAGTGGATGGATTCTAGGTAGACAGACACAAAGGGTTGATATCAAGGCCACGTGGCATCTACATGGCTTAAGTGGTCTCCAAGGAACCCTAAATGGAAATGTCTTGCACCTCACGATTAACCTTAGTCAATGGAATCCCAATATGGGAAGAATCCCGCAAAATACATACGTTTATGAGGATCTTCCTCATAAGGAAACATCTTCCTAAGCAAGAAACAAAGGTCAGTTACACACTACTATAAAAACCCAAAGCCCTCAGAAAACAAGGTACGCATAATTTACCCCAGTTCTGGCACTCTTGAGTTGTGAAGAGTTCTCTAACTTAACCTTCGGAAGGTATTTGGCCGGTACCACACTGGTACTTTCTGTAAGGTCTTATTCTTTTTCTGTGTTGTGCAGGTCTGGTAACGAGTACGTGAGGACCGTGCGACTTACTGATGATTTTTGGCATCATCAGTCATTTTTATATTTTGTTAACTCTTTAAAAAATTTTGTAAGGATATTATTAGGTATAAAATGTAAATTGTCTATGTTTTTAAAAAAAAAAAAAATTATTGTGAAGAACTTTTTTTTTTTTTTTTTTTTTTTTTTTACAATTCATTTATTCTGGACTCTTTGGTTTTTGTACTTAATAACTCACTTGAATGAATATTTATGATGTGGTCCCACATTTTATTCTAAAATTAAAAAATAAAACTATTTAAGAATAAATAATTTAGGACACATGGCGCAAAATTGAAACTCTAATTTGGAATTCTAATTTAAGTTTCTCTCAAATAATTCCCTCAAGTCTTGAACCTGCAATACCTCTAATCATGTCCCAATTCTAATAATTCCCTCAAGTCTTGAACCTATGCCAAGAAAAATATTATTTCATTTTGAAGAGATGTGGCTAACCAATCCCAGGTGTGGGGAGACAGTGGAAGCAGCTTGGCTTTTAGGGAGGGGACAGAATTTTGATACCATGGTGCTATAAAGAATTCAAAAATGTGGGAAAGATCCAAGTTGGCAGAGTCGTAATTGTTTTGGTAATATGAGAAGAGAATTGGGGAAGAAGAAAATTCTACTGGTAATGACTGGAGAGGAGGCTATTCGTGCAGGGTGTAATCACAATCTTAGGAAGCTCAAGTATGAAATTAATATTCTACTGGACCGAGAGGAAATAATGTGGGGCTGGAGATCACATATCCTGTGGCTGGAAAAAGGTGAAAAAAATACTAAGTTTTGTCGTAGTTAGGCTACAAAACGTATGAAGAAAAATAAAATCTTTGGCATTAGAGATTCATTAGGTTAGTGACACTCCCAGGCTATATCTATTTCCTCTGCTTTGGTGAATTACTATCAGACCCTCTTCACAACCTCTAGTCCGAACTTAAATGGGGAAGCCTTGGATCACATCCCATATGTAATTACTAAAGATATTAATCACAAACTGACAGAGGATTTCATGGAATGGGAAGTTCAAGTAGCACTCAAACAAATGGCCTCACTTAAAGCTCCAGGACCCAATGGTTTGTCTCCATTGTTCTACTAAAAATTCTGGAATTTGGTTGATGGGGATGTTACTTCTTCTATTCTCCACTCGTTGAATTTAGGTACTCTCCCTCATCCAATTAATCTCACTTTCGTCACCCTTATCCCCAAGACTAATATTCTGGAACATGTGCATGATTTTCGCCCTATAAGTCTTTGCAATCTCTTGTATAAAATCTTTTCAAAGGTTTTAGCTAATAGATTGAAAAAAAATTCTCCCCCAGATCATTACTTAGCACCAGTCGGCCTTTGCTAAGGATAGAATTATTTTTGATAATATTTTGGTGGCCTATGAGAGTTTACACTGTATGAAGAATCATAATTCTAGTAACTCAAGATTATGACCCTTAAGCTTCATATGAGCAAAGTTTATGATAGAGTTGAGTGGATTTTTTTTGGAGAAGTTGACGAGGTAGATGGGTTTCAAAGAGAGGTGGATTGGTCTAATGATGACTTGTATTAAATCTGTCACTTATTCTATTTTAGTGAATGGAGAACCTAGAGGAATGATTCATCCCACTCTCCCCTCTTTCTCTTTTTACTATGCACAGAAGGATTGCACAACCTCATCAAGTAGGTTGCTAGACTTAGAGGTATTAAAGGATTCTCTCTCTGTAAAAGAGGCCCTAAACTCACCCTATTTGTTTTTGGCAGATGACAGCCTTCTATTTTGCAGGGCTACCCCATATGAATGTAATAGCATTTTAAAAATTCGTATTGCATATGAGAGTGTGTTCAAACAACAAATCAATAAAGAAAAGACCAAAATTTTCTTTAGCAAGTCGGCCATTGATGAAGCTAAACAAAAAATCAAGACTATTATAGGGGTGCACGAAATTCAACAGTATGAGAAATATTTGGGGCTTCCCTCTTTCATAGGGAGGGGAAAAAATGCTAGTTTCAATTATATTAAAGATAGAGTTTGGCAAAAATTATAGGCCAGAAGAGAGTTTTTGATTAAATCCATTGTCCAAGCTATTCCCACATAAATGAGTTGTTTTAAAATACCAATCGACCTTTGTCAGGATATTGAAGTGCTCATCAGAAAGTTTTGGTGGGGTCAACGAGGTGATAGAAAGAAGATTCATTGGGTAAAATGAGATGTTTTGTGCAAATCAAAGTTGGCTGGAGGGATGGGCTTTCGAGATTTGGCTATGTTCAACGATTCTCTATTGGCTAAACAAGCTTAGAGGTTGCTTCATGATAAGAACTCCTTGTTTTATCAAGTCTTTAAGGCTCACTTCTTCCCTACAGTCTCAATAATGGAGGCTAAGAAGTCTCAAATCGGAATCTATGCTTGGAAGATCATTTTAAAGGGTAGGAAGTTGCTAAAGCAGGGAGAAAAATGAAGGGTTGGAGAAGGTAAATCTATTACCTTGTGGGGTGATTTTTGGTTACAATACATGTATGTAATGGTAAGGTCTCTTCACCGGTGAATGAGAACTTGAGAGAAGCTACAATTGGTCTACTTATAAATCCCCAAAGTCGGCAATGGAGAGGACCCTTCATTGATAATTTATTCAAACCCTGGTAGGCAGTTGCTACTAAAACAATATACCTCTTAGTCATTTTCCTTCAAACAACTCTTTATTTTGGCCAATGACGCATAATGGGGTTTTATAGATACCCCATTTTGTACCCCTTATTACTCGAGCCCCCGTTCCCCAATGACGATATCACTAGGTAGGTCTAGGACTGGTCTAGGCATGGCTACATAATTTGAAAATCCAAATATTACGATGTCTTATATGTTTGTTATTTATGATGTCTTCTTGTTTTCTCTCTCTTGTTCTTCCTTTGGTTTTTTTTTTTTTTTTGGATCCCTCTTCTATTTTCTCTCCCCCTCCCTTTATAGTCATTCTCCTCCTCTTCTAGTTGTCCTGTTCTTAGTTGGATTTAGGGAGATACTTGTCCCAACAGCACCTTCTTCTGTCATTTCTTGATCATGAATATAGACTTTTGGGGGTGTCTTCACTGTTCAAGCCAGTTTTTCAACATTTAATGTGGCTGACATTAGGTAAGGGAAGCCTTAAATGCGAATGTGACTGTTACATTAGGCTCTGCATTTTCTTCAATGTGTTCCTAGGGGAAACAGGTGAAGAAGGGTTTCGACGGCTAAGCAAGTGACCGCTTCTCGGTTAGGCCATGTTTCTTCAAGAAGATGAGTTTCACGGATTATCTTGGTAATGGGCTCGAATGATTTTTCCTTAACAGGAGGCTCATTTGTGTCTTGTTAGGCCCTAGGCCGAGCCCATTCCACGAACAGGATTTCCTAGGGCTTTTTCTTCGGGTCAAGGGCTTTGGGGCAGATTTAGGGCCAACCCCACTCCCCCCCCCCCCCCCCCCCCCCTTACAACACTTTTACTCTTTTAGCAAATTCTAAACCATGATCAACAAAAGCACTCTTAAGAAAATGTACACTAAGATGAAACTGGATAGTCTTCAAGCTCAAAAATCATTTAAAGCTTTAAGATGCCAAAGATTAGGCCTTAAAAAATCTACACATCCATTATAGGTTTGCTTAATATTGTTTTTTTTTTTTATAAATAGTTTGGAAAAAGCCAACTTACTTGTTTATTCTTTAAACCTAATTTAAAAAATCTGAAAGGGCTACAAATATATTTGTTTAGAATTATTATTTTTGAATGTCATATTTGAATAAAAACATTATAAAAAAAAAAACATAAACATAAAAATAAATATTTTTGTTTAATTTGTTTCCATGAAAACATATGTTACTATTTATTCAAATAGAAGTATAAAAAAAATATAGAAATTTCAATGTCAATATTTGAAAATTTAAGGCTATTCATACCCTTTTTTTCCTTCGTTTTTATCATACAAATCATTTTCTTTCTATTTATGCGAAAGAAGCTAAGTTTCAAAGTTTCTAAATTTTAAATAAGTTTTAGTATCTAAAGATAATCTGACCTTTTTTTTTATATACTAGTTCTATGCTTTTTTTTATTATATAATTTTATATTTTTACATGCAGGACATATTTAAAGGAAAAAATAATCAATGATATTTTTTAAATCTTCTTGAGAAGCCGACTCAATAGAGATGAGCTTCTATGGGCAACCATAGTCTAAATTGGTCAAAATCTTGTGGGCTACAAATTCATATCATATGTGGCTCCTAAGTTAGTGGATCACTTTGCGACACCATCGAGAATCACACTTTTGAGTTCATTTATAAATATTTTTATAATGCATGAGTGTAAATAAATAAATAAAATTATTCATTTCAATTTTATTAACGAACATAAATTTATGGTTCTTAGCTTTGATATTTTTATTGTTCCTTGGGTTTATCGAGCTTGGTTCCAATATATGTTATACGAATCTCTATTTAATTTCAGGGAATAAGGGTGTAGACACTGTAGGTTGAGCTTGCCACTATACATAATAAATATTCTAATCGTTTGAGTATCATCTCTTGTAACCTTTAATCTATTTATTTTTGTGAATCTATTGGACTTAAGTTATTGTTTAATTCTTGAATTCAAAGAAATGCCAAAGGATGCAGTTGAACAAAAAAGTGGTAATATGAGTACATGCCACACAATTGCAATAACAACAATGTGCCAAGGTATATAATGTTATAATGTAATTTATTTTAAAAAAAATTATCACATTTCACAATATAATTTAATTCCAATAAAATTATTTTATTTTATTTTATTTTGCTTTGTATGTTTATTGTTGTGCCTTGCGCGTAATCACGGATATCATCTAACTGATAAATGCCAACTTACTTGTTTAATTTTCTACATAATTTAAGAGATCTAAAAGGGTTACAAATATATTAACTAATAATTATTATTATTTGATTAAAAAAATGAAACAAATGGGGCCTTCTTTTAGTCTATCTTCTTGAACCCACCTCTTGTGGTCCAATCATCGGCATTCCATATGTTGGAAAACAGGTATATGGGCTTTTCGTTGGGTAAGGCCCATTACCTAATGGCTTGTTGTCTCTTAGGTGAGGTAATAGTTTGTAGGAATCGATCGTCCTATATAAAAACAAACCAAGACAAAATAAAAACAAAACTCTGGTGCAAATCTTCAGTTTCTCAAAAAAATACAATCATATAATTGTATTGACAAAAGTAACACAATTGGAATGGTATTATTTTCTCTTAGTGATAATTAAATTCAACTGTGTAAGTTTTTGACCAATGCAGTTATATAGTTGATTTTTTATAAACTCTTGTACACCACCAATCACAAACTCTGGTGTGTCTTGGGAGATTTACTATAGGAACACAAAATTTTCACACTGTTTACAGTTTACGTGTGACTGCTGAAAAGTTTCTTTAATCGGACATATTAACACTTGGGAAATGTTTGTGTCTAAGCAACAGAGTAACCGCCGAAACATCTTTTGTCCCCAATATTTATGGTGACTGCATCGAAGTGTTTGATGAGTAACCACATGTACAAAATGAAGAAGAGGATCTAAACAAGTAGCTCAGAGAAAAAAGAGTGAATTTCAATGGTAAGAGAAACTTACACAATCTAGTGGTTGTTTTAGAGTATGGATAGGAATAAAAATATTAATAATGTGCCCAATATCTAACTCATCTCTTGTTCTCCCTGCCCCATTTTTAGTGAACATCTACAACATATATTTTTGCCAATCATCTTAATTAGCCACTCTCTAATTACATTACAAATGCTATAAATATGAAGCAATAAGAATCAATGTCAAAGACTTACATAGTAAGCTGTCACTACACCGGCAGAGTCACCTCCGACTAACTTGAGCTTCATGCTAAACCACCCAAATCCATATCTTTGCTTTGTTTAAAATCCACAGCCTGACAACCTATTCAACAATACAATAAAAGAATAAATAAACTATACCATATGTTATTATCACAAAGACTATGTCTTTAAACTAAAGCAAGCAAAATAGAATACCTTTAAACTTTTTTTTTTTTGAGAGAGAGTTTAATCATATGACGTTCACTTCTGATGATAACTCTTTATAATCAAATCAAGATAACAAATGATTTTTGGTATAGATGGGGATTAAAACACAAATATCTTATTCAACCATCAAAAGCTTTATCAATTGAACTAATTGGAACTCACTAAAATATTTTTAAACTAAACCAAGCAAAACAAATACATATCAATGCCAAACTAGAAGAGGTTCACAAATCCTTAGACCTTGCACAAATATAATCAAATACAAATATTAATAATGTGCCCAAGATAGTAATAGTACAAAACAAGTAATGAGGCTAGGAGTAACAAAATCTCATCCATCAATCAAAATTTACCCTAGAAATGGTCATTTACTTTTCACTAGATGGAAAATATTAAATTTATTATCAATTTTACTATAAAAAACTTACAAAGTAAAGTGAAAATAACATGATTTGGTATTGGATGAACACCATAATAAAAAAAAACAATTTTCCAACTTTTTGGTAGTAAAACTTATAGTAGGCCCAAGTCCCTAATATTGATCTTTTGCTGGCTTTTCAAAAGTTACAAACTTTTTTTTTGAATTAAAAAAGTTACAAACTTGATTTCATTAAATGGGACCATAATAGCACCATAACTAGCTCATTTCAATTTTAGTTTACTCATTCGCAATCAAAGTCTCCTTTTAGTCCTCAAAAAAGAAGAAGTCTCCGTTTAGTTAATAATAATAATAATAATAATAATAATAATAATGTAGGTTCCAGTTAGCTCAACTGATAAAGTTTTTAATGGTTGTATGAGAAATCTAGGGTTCAATTCTCGCCTACACCAAAAACTGATTAGTGTTTTGGTCTGACGATAAAGAGCTATCATTAGAAGCGGACGCCATAGATTGAAACTCTCTTTAATAATAATAATAAAAATAATAATAAAACCCCTCTTTTCAGTTGATTCTATATAAAAATATAAAAACTATTTTGAAATAAAAATAAAAGGTTAACAACCAAGTATAACAAGTATACAATTCAACTTTCTTTTCAAAAAAAGAAAAAAGAAAAAGTTGTACAAAACACCAATCAGTTTTTGGTGTAAGCGGATGCCAAAAACGCCAAATAGTAATAATAATAATAAGGATAGGAGTGGACGCCATAGGTTGAAATTCTCTTAAATAATAATAATAATAATAATAAAACTCCTCTTTTTAGTTGATTCTATATAAAAATATAAAAACTATTTTGAAATTAAAAAAAAAGGGTTAACAACCAAGTATAACAAGTATACAATTCAACTTTCTTTTCCCAAAAAAAAAAAAAGGTGTACAATTCAACTCATAACTTACAAGCAGTTGAAATGTCTATAACGTATGCATACCCAAAAATGTTGTATAAATGGACACACTAGTCGTGGTGGTAATCACATGATGCAACTTGACATATTTGTCAACCTCCAAAATAATGCTTCAGTGTCCCTTCCGAAACTTTGGATAAATTGCAAAGTACATTCTTGAAGTTTAGAGTTGCTTGAATTTTACATCTTGAAGTTTGAGAATTTTGATTTTACATCTGAAGTTTGGTTTTGTTAGCAAAAACACGCCTTCAATTAGTTTTGGCTGTTAAGTGACATGTTGACACATGACGTGTTTATTTTTTTGCCAAATCAACTGTATCTAAACGGCACCATTTTGTCCAAGAAAAAACACAATCAAACTAATGACACCGTTTCACATCACAATTCCCAAACTCAACCACAGCAAACAAACCCAAAACCCCAGATTTGAGTTATGTCCCCTATACTTATAGTTAATTCTCATAAGGAAATCTCGTGTCTCAAAAGTTTTTCTTCATTTTCTTTTCGGGGTTTTTCACAGAGAAAGATTCACTTAAAAGTCTTTCTAAAATGACTACTTGAACATCGGATGCCATAACTTTAAGGCGCAGGTATTGGATTTTGGAGAAATATGTTTTGTCTATTGCAACTAAAGTCACGGATACATTGAAAAGTGAATCACATGAGGCAACCAAGGCAAAAATGTCAAAATAGTGAGAGAAGGTTGAAGAGGTTATAAACGACATGAATACATAGAAAAAGCCTCAAATCCAGTAATGGTAGGAAAAAGCAAAAAGAGAGAGAGAGAGAGAGAGAGAGAGAGAGAGAGAGTTGGAGAGAAGAACAAGAGAATTCATCGTCGGCATCACCACCACCATGGATCTCATGAGTTCACGTTCACAATAAGCCACTGGGTTTTGGGTTCGTCGAGCTGGGTTCACGGTGAGTAGAAGAGAAAATCTGGGTTTTGGGTATGTTTGTTGTGGTTGAGTTTGGGAATTGTGATGTGAAACGGTGCCGTTGGTTTGATTGTGTTTTGTGTTTATTCTTAGGTATTCCCAGAGTACAGAGAATGATGCTTCCCCATTTCACATTCATAATAGGGTCCACTCATTAAATTCATGGTAAGGTCCACTATAAATACAAAATGAGAGAGCACTATTTCTCTGCGCTCTAGGAGTACCTAAGAATTTTTCTTATTCTTGAGCAAAATGCACCGTTTTGATGATTGTGTTTGTGTTTATTCTTGAGCAAAACGCACCATTTTGAAGTTGCCAACATTTCTCTTTCTATTAAGTGAATCCGCATCATTTTGTATAGCTGATTTGGCAAAAAAATAAACATGTCAGCGTGCCAACATATCACTTAATAGCCAAAACTAACTAAGGGTATGTTTTGCTAACGGAACCAAACTTTAGGGTGTAAAATCAAAATTCTTAAACTTCAAGGTGTAAAAGCCAAGCAACCTCAAACTTCAGGGATGTATTTTGCAATTTACCCCGAAACTTTTATATAGTTTTGCATAATTGAGAATGAGAGGATTCTAAAAAAAAAAAAAAAAACCATGCAAACCTTAGCAAAATAAATAATTTGTGTAAATGATATTATGTAGTGGTAGGACACAGGGTATTACAATGTTTGTTGAGTACTCATTTTACTATGTACTCAAAACCATCTCTTAAAAAGTTTTATTTATGCGATTAAAAAAAATTATTTATGCATTTCAATTTTCACTTTATTCACACTTAGCATAAGAGAAGATGTCCCAAATCACATCAATGTTGTACTATTTCAGAGCCTATTGTTAGACATATTATGGTTTAAGTGAACCAAACCAACCGTAAAACTCTTGTACTTATAGAACAATAAAATTAATCTTGGTTAGTCTATGGTTAATTCTAGGGTTCCTTAGTGTATAAATCTTGCATTAGGTTCATTATAAACAAGAGTGCTAAATAGAGAAAATTTATCCATCAAGGGCTTTATTGTGGATGTAGGAGTAAACCTTCATATTTACATTTTCTTTCATGTTTCTGCTCACTCAACAACATATAAACCACGATCCCACTACACTTTAATTATAAATTAAGGCACATGGTAACACGAAATCTATGTGGGTGGTCAAAATTTTAAATTATAACTCTTTTGTAGATTTACTACGAAGAAATTAGTTTTTTTTTTTTTTTTTAAGGCACAATGGAATTACTTATTCATATTGTTTTTCGAATGTTGGCATAAGCAAATATTTAATCCTTTTGTCGCTATACAAGAGGCGTCTAAGATCCGATCTTGTTTGCATTATGAGTTTAAAATTGTTAGTGGACCACAGTAATATTATGAGTTTAAGATTATATAAGTTTACGATCCATTGTTTGTAATACATATCTAGTAAAAATTATAATTTCGACACCTTTATGATTATAATTTCTTTTTTAAAAAATATGATCTAAAATGAATTTTATACTAGCTACTAACTAATCAATAATTTTTAAAAAATCTATCAATTCTTAACTAAAACAACATTAAATTAAAACATAAGAAGAGTTATATAATAACTAAAAGAATAAAGTTTATCTACAAGCTAGTTTGTAAGCAATGGCTACAAAATTCCCAATCATTTTTTTAGATGTGAATTTTGACAAATCCAACATTATGTTAAATTTTCTTATAATATCCTTCATGTTTGCAAAATTTCAGAAAGATAAAAATAAATCAATAAATATATCATCAATTAAATGTTCAAATTTCAAGTTTTTGTAGTATTTAATTATGCATACGAAATAAGTTTATGAATCGAATAGTAAATAATATTCGATTTGAACGAAGCTTGACATATATTTTAAGAAAAATGCAATTCAAATTTTAGACTTTTTAAGTTTTTTGAGATAGTTTTATCCTATGGCGTCCGCTCCTTATAATAGTTCTTTATCATTAGACCAAGACACCAATCGGTTTTTGGTGTAGGTGGTGATTGAACCCCAGATCTTTTATTCAACCATCAGAGACTTTACTAGTTGAGCTAACTGGAACCCACAGACTTTTTAAGTTATGTAGCCGTATTAATTTTTTAGTGGGAGTTTGTAGCCATTGCTTGTCCTAACTAAAATTATGGTGTTTAAGACATCGTAAATAACTCACTTTTACTCTTTTAGTTAACTGTAAACCACTATCAACAAAAGTATTCTTAAGAAAGAGACACACTAACACTAAGACAAAGCTGGATAATCTTCAAGCTCTAAAAATCATTTTGTTAGGTTTTGAGTTTGTAATATTGGCAAACTATGACAAAAACTAAGTCTCATTGGTTTAGAATAGTCTACATTGAAGTCCAAGACAAAAAAACTGAAGTTCGGAATGAAAAAAATGAGTTACAAGCTGTTTCGTTCGATTGGTACTCGATCATTCGAAAGTCATTTGATTGGTACTCGATTGGTACTCAATCAATCGAAAGTCGCATATCAGCAAAAAATCAGCAAACGTAAAAAGCCCATAACTTGACTGTTTGAAGCCCAAATCGCGGGCCGTTTTTTCCAGTATTTAAAGGACATTATAAACTAACACTAGAGAGGGTTTTCAGAGTTTTTTAGAGAGATTAGAGTGCATCTTGTGCCTCTTTTGCAGATCTAGGGTTTTGTACCCAAAAGCTCTCTAAGGTCTTTGATGTGCTGTGTGTTGAATCTTTTGTAAGATCTAGAGGTGTTTACCTTCATACACACTTAGGGTTATCAAGATTCATGTCAAGAACTTGGTAATCGCTTCAGTTGTTGCATAAAGAATTTCAAGAAGATCCAAAACCTTTGAGTGAAGTCTCAAAGTTACAAGTAGGAGAACTTGTGGTTGTTGCAGATCAAGGAAAGAAGTAGTCCGTGGACTCGGAGCTATCATAGGGTCGTGGTAGTAAGTTTTCTACTCGAGGTAACAATAAAATGTTAGTGGTCTAAGTTCTATTGTACAAACTTCAATTCTTTCATAGTGGATTTGCTTTTTACCTTGAGGATAGCTAGGTTAAATCCTTCCCAAGTTTTTTACCGGTTTGGTTTTCCTGGGTCATCATATCATTGTGTTCTTTATATTTCCGTTGTTTTGTATGATATGATTGTTTTGTTTTAACCTAGATCTAAATAATAAACCTAAGTATTCACTTAGTTAATTAATTAGGTTAAACAATCTAGTTTACAGGAATCTAAAAACGTACAAGTGGTATTAAAGCGGGTTAGCTCTTGATTTAGGTTATTATACCTAGAGTTGATCATTGATCCCTGTTATCATGGATATTTTTAAGTGTCTTACTATTTTTGATTGTGATGTTTTGAATAAAAAAGACACTATTATTTCAGTTGATCTTTTTGAGGCTTGTGAAAGGAATTTGCAGGATTTCAGTCTTTCTTAAAAGATTGGTGTAATCCCTCAAATACACTCTGCTTCACATGGATTTTCACCTACAAAGCCGAAGACTCGTGCTATATGGGTGAGAAAAGATTCTCTAAGCTGAGTGTTGCTAACTTGTCCCTGATTTAATTCTTTCAATTGTTTGTGGACATGTTTTGTTTCTATTTTTGGTTGTTTTGTTTTTTAGGTTGTTTTTTATTAAAAAAAAAAACATCCAAAAACATTGAAAATTTTCAAAAAAACAAAAATATTTTATTTTATGTCTAGTTTTATTTTTCTTGAAAATTACATGAATTATGATATCTCTCTCTCGATTTAGAATATGCTTAACATTGTGGAGAAACTTGAATAGTATGTGTTATATAAGTACTAAGCTATTTTTGATTTTGTGTGAGTATGTTCTAGTTTGTACATGTGCTCGCGGGTTAATTAAGAAATTGATATTTCTTGTTTGTGTACCCTTTATAGCTTAGTTAAGCATTGTCATGCATTGCATTTTTAATCATTTAGCATAATGTGTGCTTTTAGTTTTGGTTATAAAATTTTTTTAAACCAAAAAGATTTTTATGTGTTTTGTATTCCACATCATGGATATGTAATTGAGGTTGGCCTATTATCTTTGCATAACATGCTTGTGTACCTATTATCATTTTTAATCCTCCCCAGGTTTTTTACCAGTTTGGTTTTCCTGAGTCATCATATCATTGTGTTCTTTATATTTCCGTTGTTTTGCATGATATGATTGTTTTGTTTTAACCTAAATCTGAATAATAAACCTAAGTATTCACTTGGTTAATTAATTAGGTTAAACAATCTAATTTACAGAGATCTAAAAACGTACACATTTAAAGCATTAAGACACCAAAGATTATGCCTTAAAAAATATACACACCCAGAATGGATTTGTAAAATGTTGATTTTGTTTTTAAAAAAAGTTTGGGAAATTCCAACTTACTTGTTTTTTTTTTTTTTTTTCATACCTAATTAAAAAAATCTAAAAGGGTTACAAATATATTTGTTTAAAATTATTATTTTTGAATATAACACTTGAGTAAAATATCATAAATATAAACATAAACATTTAAATAATTTTTTTTTTTAGTTTGATTCAACGAAACATATGTTACAATTTTTTTCAAATAGAAGCATAGAAAAATATAGAAATTTCTATGTCAAATTTTGAATTTTTAAGGCTATTCATACTCTGTCTCTTTCGTTTCTAACATATAAATCATATTCTTACTATTTATGAGAAAGAACCTAAGCAACAAAGTTTCTAAGTTTTAACAAGTTTAAGTATCTAAAGATAGTCTTACCTTACTTTTATATCAAATGTAAATGTTTTTGATGAAATTTTTATTCTCACTTGCACGGCGCATTTGAAGCAAAAAAAAAAAAAAAAATCATTGATATTTTATGAATCTTCCAAAGAAGTCGATTTGAAAGAGATGAGTTTCTACTTCCTAGTTGGCAACCATAGCCTAAATTGGTCAAAATATTGTGGACTACAAATTCATATCATATGCAGTTCCTAAACTAGTTGATCACGTTGCGACACTATTAAGAATCACACTTACGGGTTCATTTATAAGTATCTTTTTTTATAATGTATGAATGTAAATAATAAAAAATTATTAATATAAATATTATTAGCGATCATAGATTTAGAGTTGATAGCTTCAATACATTTTTTTCTTTAAAAAAAAAAAAAGGCTTAATACATTTTATTTTTTCAGTTATATGGT
>JARYZH020000750.1:0-30968 GCA_030021035.2 Notholithocarpus densiflorus
TTTTTTTTTTTTTTTGGTGCTAGGTTTCATTACACTTTTAACTATTTTGGTGGTTAGTAGTTGCATAAATTTTATTGAACAAATACACAAAGAGGCTTTTTTTTTTTTTTTTTTTGGTTTAGTGTCACAATTTTTTATTATAATATGAGGTTTATATGTTTTTTTTCCCCAAAATTTCAACATTTAAAACAACTAATACGGACAGAAGTGTCATAAGACTAGCTACAAAAAATGAATGTTATTTTGATGTTCATTTTCTGTGATGAGATTTATATACTTAAAAGTCATTTCACCCATATCATTTCAATGCTATTTTGGTGTTCATTTTTTGGAGTTACCCTTGGAAACTTTTGGTTGTATCAATAGTTTGCAAATGCATAATATTAGTGGACAAACGTATAAGTCTCAAATTGGATTAAATATTTTAAATTCCAATCACAAAATACCTAGCGGTGTGATGAGTATTATGTGTTTGTGGATGAAATAATTTTTTTCATCACAACCCTAGGTATTTTGTGATTAAAAAATGTAGTAATCCCAAATTATAATAGATCGAAATTATTAACATTTACTAAAACTAGCCTCTGAGCACGCACGTGCTCAAAGGCTCTTCTATTTTTTGGGATAAAAGTTAATAATTTACATCCATTATAAATTGGGATTATTAAATTTTCTAGTCACAAAAAAAAAAAAAAAAAAAAAAACCCTAGCGTTGTGATAAAAAAATTATTTCACTTACAAATACATAATACTCATCACACCCCAATTATATTTTTCCTCTATGAATGTCTACATTTTTTATATCTTGAACTAATTGATTCCTCCACTCACGCCTCTCTCTCAACTATACCATTTAATTTAACTGATTATTAGACAAGACTTGCCAAATGCCTGCATATAAGAAGTCCATGGTCCAAGAAGACCACATGGCTTGTGAAACGATTGCATGCAAATTCCCTTTGCTGGTAAAATTTTAAGGGAAAATTGCCAAAACACCCCTTGAACTTGAGGTAGTGGCCAAAACATCACCCAACTTTTATTTTAGCTAATTTGCTCATTAAACTTCAAACAACTGCCAAATAGAGCCATCTGCTAGTTTACTGTTAAACCCATGTTAGACAATCACGTTTGTCAAAATTCACATTGAATTAAGAAATTAATATAGGGTTGGGTCCAAGATACACCTGATGTAACTCTAAAAAATGTTACACCACCCAATAACTTATTATTGAATGCATATTTTGAAAATCCAACCGTTGGATTACATGTTCTACATGTTCTTAACATTCATGCCAATTTTCATGCGAATCAGATGTAATTTACAATTCGATCTTTAAACTCATATTTTATGCGTTATTTTAAACTACAAAAACTTGAATTTAGACAATTGATTGATCACATGCCTATTAAACTTTCATCACCTTGAAATTTTGTAAGCATGAAAAATATATGAAGATAATGTAATCTAATGGTAGATTTGTCAAAATTCACATTGAATTAAGAAATAAAGGGTTGGGTTCAAGTTACACCTAATGTAACTCTAAAAAATGTTACACCACCCAATAACTTATTATTAAATGTATATTTTGAAAATCCAAACGTTGGATTACATGTTCTACAAATTATTAACATTCATGCAAATTTACATGCCAATCGGATGTAATTTAACACTTGATCCTTAAATTCATCTTTTATGCATTATTTTAAACTACAAAAACTTGAATTTAGACAGCTGATGGGTTTGTTAGTTTAAGTTTTTTTTTTTTTTTTTTTTTTGCTATAAACTGGTACCGGCCGAAATTGACCGGAATCAGCTGGAATGACCCGAAACTGGCCGGAATTGGACCCGAGGTGGAATGGGTGGTATTACCGTTCTAGATTACATCTCGGTACGAAATATTCTGGCCATTCCGGCCGGAACGGAACGGATTTAATAACATTGGTACAAATGGCTTTATGCATTTACGAGCTTAGCTTGTACTTTATGCACTTATATCGTTGTGGGAAAAATCTTGGCATCTATGTGTGATTGTTTATTTTAAACTACAAAAACTTGAATTTAGACAATTGATGGACGACAAGCCTATTAATCTTTGATCACCATGACATTTTGTAATCATGAAAAATATATGAAGATAGTGTAATCTAACGGTAGATTTGTCAAAATTCCCATTAAATTAAGAAATAAAGGGTTGGGTTCAAGTTACACCAAATGTAACTCAAAAAAATGTTACACCACCCAATAACTTATTATTGAATGCATATTTTGAAAATCAAATTGTTGGATTACATGTTCTATATGTTCTTAACATGCATACCAATTTTCATGTCAATAGGATGTAATTTACGATTTGATTTTTAAACTCATCTTTTATGAGTTATTTTAAACTACAAAAACTTGAAATAAGATAATTGATTGATGACTCTTTGATTACCTTGAAATTTTATACGCATGAAAAATATATGAAGATAATGTAATTTAACGGTAGATTTGTCAAAATTCACATTGAATTAAGAAATATAGGGTTGGGTTCAAGTTACCCCTGATATAACTCTAAAAAATATTACAACACCCAATAACTTATTATTGAATGCATATTTTGAAAACCAACTGTTGGATTACATGTTCTTAACATGCATGCCAATTTTCATGCCAATCGGATGTAATTTACCATTTGATCTTTCAACTCATCTTTTATGCGTTATTTTAAAGTACAAAAACTTGAATTTAAACAATTGACTGATGACATGCCTATTAATCTTTGATCACCATGAAATTTTGGTAGCATGAAAAATATATGAATATAATGTAATTTAACGGTAGATTTTTAAAAATTCACACTGAATAAAGAAATTTAGGGTTGGGTCCACGTTAAACCTGATGTAATTTTAAAAAATGTTACACCACCCAATAAATTATTATTGAAGGCGTATTCTAAAAATCCAACTGTTGGATTACATGATCTTAACATGCATGCCAATTTTCATGCCAATCGGATGTAATTTACCATTTGATCTCTGAACTCATCTTTTATGCTTTATTTTAAATTACAAAAACCAGAATTTAGAAAATTGATAGATGACAAGCCCATTAAACTTGGATCACCTGAAAATTTTGTAAGCATAAAAAATATATGAAAATAATGTAATCTTATGGTAGTTTTATCAAAATTCACTTCGAATTAAGAAATATAGGGTTGGAATCGAGTTACACCTATTGTAACTCCAAAAAATGTTACACCACCCAATAACTTATTATTGAAGGCATATTTTGAAAATCCAACTGATGGATTATAATTTCTATATGTTCTTCACATGCATGCAAATTCTCATTCGAATCAGATGTAATTTACCATTTGATTCTTCAACTCATCTTTTATGCGTTATTTTAAACTGCAAAAATATGAATTTAGATAATCGATGGATGACATGCCCATTAATCTTTGATCGCCTTCAAATTTTTTAATCACGGATAATATATGAAGATAATATAATCTAAGGGTAGATTTTAAAAATTCACATTGAATTAAGAAATATAGGTTTAGGTCTAAGTTACACCTGATTTAATTCTAAAAAAAGTTACACCATCCAATAAATTTTTATTGAATGCATATTTTGAAAATCCAACTGTTGGATTATATGTTTTTAACATGCATGCCAATTTCATGCATATCGGATGTAATTTACCATTTGATCTTTGACCTCATCTTTTATGTGTTATTTTAAAGTACAAAAACTTGAATTTAGACAATTGATTGATAACATGCCTATTAATCTTTGATTACCTGAAAATTTCGTAAGCATGAAAAATTTATGATGATAATGTAATTTAATCGTAGATTTATCAAAATTCACATCGAATTAAGAAATATAGAGTTGGGTTCAAATTACACCTATTGTAACTCTAAAAAATGTTACACCAACCAATAACTTATTATCGAGTGCATATTTTGAAAAACTAACCATTGGATTACATGTTCTATACGTTCTTAACATCAACACCAATTTTCACGCCAATCGGATGTAATTTACGATTTGATCCATAAACTCATCTTTTATGCTTTATTTTAAACTACAATAACTTGAATTTAGACAATTGATTGATGACTCTTTGATTACCTTGAAATTTTATAAGCATGAAAAGTATATGAAGATAATATAATCTAACGGTAGATTTTTTAAAATTCACATTGAATTAAGAAATATAGGGTAGGGTTCAAGTTACCCTTGATGTAACTCTAAAAAATGTTACACCACTCAATAACTTATTATTGAATGCATATTTTGAAAATCCAACTGTTTAATTATATGTTCTTAACATGCATGCCAATTTTAATGCCAATCGGATGTAATTTACCATTTGATTTTTGAACTCATCTTTTATGTGTTATTTTAAAGTACAAAAACTTGAATTTAGACAATTGATTGTTGACATGCCAATTAATCTTTGATCACCTTGAAATTTTGTTTGCATGAAAAATATCTGAATATAATGTAATTTAACAGTAGATTTTTCAAAATTCACAGTGAATTAAGAAATTTAGGGTTGGGTTCAAGTTACACTTGATGTAATTCTAAAAAATGTTACACCACCCAATAACTTATTACTGAATGAGTATTTTGAAAATCCAACTGTTGGATTACATGTTCTTAACACGCATGCCAATTTTCATGCCAATCGGATGTAATTTACCATATGATCTTTGAACTCATCTTTTATGCTTTATTTTAAACTACAAAAACCAGAATTTAGACAATTGTTAGATGACATGCCTATTAAACTTTCATCACCTGAAAATTTTGTAAGCATGAAAAATATATGAAGATAATGTAATCTAACGGTAGATTTATCAAAATTCATTTCGAACGAAGAAATATAAGGTTGGGATTGAGTTACACCTATTGTAACTACAAAAAATGTTACACCACCCAATAACTTATTATTGAATGTATATTTTGAAAATCCAACCGATGTATTATATTATCTATATGTTCTTAACATGCATGCAAATTCTCATGCCAATCAACAATTGATGGATGACATGCCTATTAATCTTTGATCTCCATCAAATTTTTTAATCACGAATAATATATGAAAATAATATAATCTAACGGTAGATTCGTCAAAATTCACATTTAATTATGAAATATAGATTTGGGTCCAAGTTACACCTGATTTAATTCTAAAAAATGTTACACCATCCAATAACTTTTTATTGAATGCATATTTTTAAAATCCAACAGTTGGATTACATTTTTTTTAACATGCATGCCAATTTTCTTGCCTATCGGATGTAATTTACCATTTGATCTTTGAACTCATATTTTATGCGTTATTTTAAACTACAAAAACTTGAATTTAGACAATTGATTGATGACATGCCTATTAATCTTTGATCACCTGAAAATTTCGTAAGCTTGAAAAATATATTAAGATAATGTAATCTAATGGTAGATTTATCAAAATTCACATCGAATTAAGAAATATAGGGTTGGGTTCAAATTACACCTATTGTAACTCTAAAAAATGTTACACCACCCAATAACATATTATTGAATGAATATTTTGAAAAACCAACCGTAAAATTACTGGTTCTATACGTTCTTATCATTAACACTAATTTTCATGCCAATCGGATGTAATTTACGATTTGATCCTTAAACTCATCTTTTAAGCTTTATTTTAAACTACAATAACTTGAATTTAGACAAATTATTGATGACTCTTTGATTACCTTGAAATTTTATGATCATGAAAAATAAATGAAGATAATGTAATCTAATAGTAGATTTGTCAAAATTCACATTGGATTAAGAAATATAGGGTCTGGTTCATGTTACCCCTGATGTAACTCTAAAAAATGTTACACCACCCAAAAAGTTATTGTTGAATGCAAATTTTGAAAATACAACTGTTCGATTATATGTTCTTAACATGCATGCCAATTTTAATGTCAATCGGATGTAATTTATCATTTGATCATTGAACTCATCTTTTATGCGTTATTTTAAAGTACAAAAACTTGAATTTAGACAATTGATTGTTGACATACCTATTAATCTTTGTTAACCTTGAAATTTTGTTGGCATGAAAAATATCTGAATATAATGTAATTTAACGGTAGATTTTTCAAAATTCACATTTAATTAAGAAATTTAGGGTTGGGTCCAAGTTACACCTAATGTAATTCTAAAAAATGTTACACCACCCAATAACTTATTACTGAATAAGTATTTTGAAAATCCAATTGTTGGATTACATATTCTTAACACGCATGCCAATTTTTATGTCAATCGGATGTAATTTACCATTTGATCTTTGAACTCATCTTTTATGCTTTATTTTAAACTACAAAAACCAAAATTTGGACAATTGACAGATGACATGCCTATTAAACTTTGACCAGCTGAAAATTTTGTAAGCAAGAAAAATATATGATGATAATGTAATCTAACGGTAGATTTATCAAAATTCATTTCGAACGAAGAAATATAGGGTTGGGATCGAGTTACACCTATTGTAACTCCAAAAAATGTTATACCACCCAGTAACTTATTATTGAATGTATATTTTGAAAATCCAACCGATGGATTATATTTTCTATATGTTCTTAACATGCATGCAAATTCTCATGCCAATCAGATGTAATTTACCATTTGATCCTTCAACTAATCTTTTATGCATTATTTTAAACTACAAAACATGAATTTAGACAATTGATAGATGACATGCCTATTAATCTTTGATCTCCTTCAAATTTTTTAATCACGAATAATATATGAAGATAATATAATCTAACGGTAGATTCGTCAAAATTCACATTTAATTATGAAATATAGATTTGGGTCCAAGTTACACCTAATTTAATTCTAAAAAATGTTACACCATCCGATAACTTTTTATTGAATGCATATTTTTAAAATCCAACAGTTGGATTACATTTTTTTAACATGCATGCCAATTTTCTTGCCTATCGGATGTAATTTACCATTTGATCTTTGAACTCATATTTTATGCGTTATTTTAAACTACAAAAACTTGAATTTAGACAATTGATTGATGACATGCCTATTAATCTTTGATCACATGAAAATTTCGTAAGCTTAAAATATATATGAAGATAATGTAATCTAATGGTAGATTTATCAAAATTCACATCGAATTACGAAATATACGGTTGGGTTCAAATTACACCTATTGTAACTCTAAAAAATGTTACACCACCCAATAACTAATTATTGAAAGCATATTTTGAAAAACCAACCTTTGGATTATATGTTCTACACGTTCTTAACATTAACGCCAATTTTCACACAATTGGATGTAATTTACGATTTGATCCATAAACTCATCTTTTATGCGTTATTTTGAACTATAATAACTTGAATTTAGACAATTGATTGATGACTATTTGATTACCTTGAAATTTTATAAGCATGAAAAATATTTGAAGATAATGTAATCTAACGATAGATTTGTCAAAATTCACATTGAATTAAGAAATATAGGGTAGGGTTCAAGTTATCCTTGATGTAACTCTAAAAAATGTTACACCACCCAATAACTTATTATTGAATGCATATTTTGAAAATCCAACTAGTCGATTATATGTTCTTAACATGCATGCTAATTTTATTGCCAATCGGATGTAATTTACCATTTGATTTTTGAACTCATCTTTTATGCGTTATTTTAAAGTACAAAAACTAGAATTTAGACAATTCATTGTTGACATGCCTATTAATCTTTGATTACCTTGAATTTTTGTTGGCATAAAAAATATATGAATATAATGTAATTGAACGGTAGATTTTTCGAAATTCACACTGAATTAAGAAATTTCGGGTTGGGTCCAAATTACACCTGATATAATTCTAAAAAATGTTACACCACCCAATAACTTATTATTGAATGAGCATTTTGAACATCCAACTGTTGGATTACATGTTCTTAACACGAATGCCAATTTTCATGGCAATCGGATGTAATTTACCATTTGATCTTTGAACTCATCTTTTATGCTTTATTTTAAACAACAAAAACCTGAATTTAGATAATTGATAGATGACATGCCTATTAAACTTTGATCACCTGAAAATTTTGTAAGCATGAAAAATATATGAAAATAATGTAATCTAACGGTAGATTTATCAAAATTCACTTCGAATTAAGAAATATAGAGTTGGGATCGAGTTACACCTATTGTAACTACAAAAAATGTTACACCACCCAATAACTTATTATTGAATGCATATTTTGAAAATCCAACCGATGGATTATATTTTCTATATGTTCTAAACATGCATGCAAATTCTCATGCCAATCAGATGTAAGTTACCATTTGATCCTTCAACTCATCTTTTATTCGTTATTTTAAACTAGAAAACATGAATTTAGACAATTGATGGATGACATGCCTATTAATCTTTGATCACCTACAAATTTTTTAAACACAAATAATATATGAATATAATGTAATCTAACGGTAGATTCATCAAAATTCACATTTAATTAAGAAATATAGGTTTGGGTCTAAGTTACACCTGATTTAATTCTAAAAAATGTTACACCATCCAATAACTTTTTACTGAATGCATATTTTGAAAATCCAACTGTTGGATTACATGTTTTTAACATGCATGCCAATTTTCATGCCTATCGGATGAAATTTACCATTTGATTTTTGAACTCATCTTTTATGCGTTATTTTGAACTACAAAAACTTGAATTTAGTCAATTGATTGATGACATGCCTATTAATTTTTGATCACCTGAAAATTTCGTAAGCATGAAAAATATATGAAGATAATGTAATCTAATGGTAGATTTATCAAAATTCACATCGAATTAAGAAAATAGGGTTGGGTTCAAATTACATCTATTGTAACTCTAAAAAATATTACACCACCCAATAACTTATTATTGAATGTATATTTTGAAAAACCAACCGTTCAATTACATGTTCTATACGTTAATAACATTAACGCCAATTTTCATGCCAATCGAATGTAATTTACGATTTGATCCTTAAACTCATCTTTTATGCGTTATTTTAAACTACAATAACTTTAATGTAGACAATTGATTGATGACTCTTTGATTACCTTGAAATTTTATAAGCATGAAAAATATATGAAGATTATGTAATCTAACAGTAGATTTGTCAAAATTCACATTGAATTAAGAAATATAGGGTAGGGTTCAAGTTACCCCTGATGTAACTCTAAAAAATGTTATACCACCCAATAACTTATTGTTGAATGCATATTTAGAAAATCCAACTGTTCGATTATATGTTCTTAACATGCATGCCAATTTTAATGCCAATCGGATGTAATTTACCATTTGATCTTTGAACTCATCTTTTATGCGTTATTTTAAAGTACAAAAACTTGAATTTAGACAATTCATTGTTGACATGCCTATTAATATTTGATCACCTTGAAATTTTGTTAGCATGAAAACTATATGAATATAATGTAATTTAATGGTAAATTTTTCAAAATTCACACTGAATTAATCAATTTAGGGAAGGGTCCAAGTTACACCTGATGTAATTCTAAAAAAAGTTACACCACCCAATAACTTATTATTGAATGCGTATTTTGAAAATCCAACTGTTGGATTACATGTTCTTAACATGCATTCCATTTTTCATTACAATCGGATGTAATTTACCACTTAATCTTTGGACTCATCTTTTATGCGTTATTTTAAATTATAAAAACTTGAATTTAGACAATTGATTGATGACATGCGTATTATTCTTTGATCACCTAGAAATTTTGTAAGCATGAAAAATATATGAGGATAATGTAATCTAACGGTGGATTTGTCAAAATTCACATTGAATTAAGAAATATAGGTTTGGGTCCAAGTTACACCAGATGTAATTCTAATAAATGTTACACCACCCAATAACTTGCTATTGAATGCGTACTTTGCAAATCTAACTGTTCGATTACATGTTCTTAACATGCATGCCAATTTTCATGCCAATCAGATGTAATTTACCATTTGATCTTTGAACCCATCTTTTATGCATTTTTTAAAACTACAAAAACTTAAATTTAGACAATAGATTGACTATTAAACTTTGATCACCTAAAAATTTTGTAAGAATAAAAAATATATGAAGATAATGTAATCTAACAGTAGATTTATCAAAATTCATATCGAATTAAGAAATATATGGTTGGGATCGAGTTACACCTATTGTAACTCCAAAAAATGTTACACCACCCAATAACTTATTATTGAATGCATATTTTGAAAATCCAATCGGTGGATTATATTTTCTATATGTTCTTAACATGCATGCAAATTTTAATGCCAATCAAATGTAATTTACCATTTGATCTTTAAACTCATCTTTTATGCGTTATTTTAAACTACAAAAACATGAATTTAGACAATTGATAGATGACATGCCTATTAATCTTTACTCATCTTCAAATTTTGTAATCACGAATAATATATTAAGATAATGTAATCTAACGATATATTTGTCAAAATTCACATTGAATTAAGAAATATAAGTTTGGGTTCAAGTTATACCTAATGTAACGCTAAAAAATGTTACACCAGCCAATAACTTATTATTGCATGCATATTTTGAAAATCCAACCTTAGGATTACATGTTCTATATGTTCTTAACATTAATGCCAATTTTAATGCGAATTGGATGTAATTTACGATTTGATCTTTAAACTCATCTTTTATGCGTTATTTTAAACTACAAAAACTTGAATTTAGACAATTGATTGATGACTCTTTGATTACCTTGAAATTTTAAAAGCATGAAAAATAAATAAAGAAAATGTAATCTATTGGTTGATTTGTCAAAATTCACATTGAATTAAGAAATATAGGGTTGGGTTCAAGTTACCCCTGATGTAACTCTAAAATATTTTACATCACCCAATAACTTATTGTTGAATGCATATTTTGAAAATCCAACGGTTGGACTACATGTTCTTAACATGCATGCAAATTTTCATACCAATCAGATGTAATTTACCATTTGATCTTTAAACTCATCTTTTATGCGTTATTTTAAAGTACAAAAACATGAATTTATAAAATTGATGGATGACATGCAGATTAATCTTTGATCACTTTCAAATTTTGTAATCACGAAAAATATATGAAGATAATGTATTCTAACGGTAGATTTATCAAAATTCACATCGAATTAAGAAATATTGGGTTAGGTTCAAGTTACACCTATTGTAACTATAAAAAATGCTACACCACCCAATAACTTATTATTGAATGTATATTTTAAAAATCCAACCGATGGATTATATTTTCTATATGTTCTTAACATGCATGCAAATTTTGATGCTAATCAGATGTAATTTACCATTTGATCTTTAAACTCATCTTTTATCCGTTATTTATACTACAAAAACATGAATTTAGACAATTGATGGATAATAATCCTATTAATCTTTGCTCACCTTCAAATTTTGTAATCACGAATAATATATGAAGATAATGTAATCTAATGGTAGATTTGTCGAAATTCACATTGAATTAAAAAATATAGGGTTGGGTTCATGTTACACCTAATGTAACTATAAATATTGTTATACAACCGAATAACGTATTATTAAATGCATATTTTGAAAATCCCACCATTGGATTATATGTTCTTAAAATTCGTACAGTTTTTCGTGCCAATCGGATGTAATTTATCATTTGATCCATAAACTCATCTTTTATGCGTTATTTTAAACTACAAAAACTTTGAATTTAGGCAATTGATTGATGACATGCCTATTAATCATTGATCACGTTGAAATTTTGCAAGCATGAAAAATATATGAAGATAATCTAATCTAACGTAGATTTATCAAAATCATACAATTAGGAAATATAGGGTTGGGTTCATCTTACACCTATTGTAACTCTAAAAAATGTTACCCCACCCAATAACTTATTATTGAATGCATATTTTGAAAATCTAATAGTTAGATTACATGTTCTAGATGTTCTTAACATGCACGCAAATTTTAATGCCAATCCGATGTATTTTCGATTTGATATTTAAACTCATATTTTATGTATTATTTTAAACTACAAAAACTTGAATTTAGACAATTGATAGATGACTCTTTGATTACCTTGAAGTTTTACAAGCATGAAAAATTATATTAAGATAATGTAATCTAACGGTTGATTTATCAAAATTCACATTGAATTATGAAATATAGGGTTGGGATAAAGTTACCCCTGATGTAACTCTAAAAAATGTTACATCACCCAATTACTTTTTATTGAATGCATATTTTGAAAATCCAACTGTTGGATTACTTGTTCTTAATATGCATGCAAATTTTCATGCCAATCAGATGTAATTTACTATTTGATCTTTAAACTCATCTTTTATGCCTTATTTTAAACTACAAAAACTTGAATTTAGACAATTGATGGATGACATGCCTATTAATCTTTGATCACCTTCAAATTTTTTAATCATGAATAATATATGAAGATAATGTAATCTAACGGTAGATTTGTCAAAATTCACATTGAATTAAGAAATATAGGGTTGGGTCCAAGTTACACCTGATTTAATTCTAAAAAATGTTACACCACCCAAATACTTATTATTGAATGCATATTTTGAAAATCTAACTGTTGGATTACATGTTCTTAACATGCATGCCAATTTTCATGCATATCGGATGTAATTTACCATTTGATCTTTGAACTCATCTTTTATGCATTATTTTAAACTACAAAAATTTGAATTTAGACAATTGATTGATGACATGCCTATTAATCTTTGATCACCTGGAAATTTTGTAAGCATGAAAAATATATAAAGATAATATAATCTAACAGTAGATTTATCAAAATTCACATCGAATTAAGAAATATAGGGTTGGGTTCAAGTTAGACCAATTGTAACTTTAAAAATTGTTACACCACCCAATAATTTATTATTGAATGTATATTTTGAAAAACCAACCGTTGGATTATATGTTCTATATGTTCTTAACATTAACACCAATTTTCATGCCAATCGGATGTAATTTATGATTTGATCTTTAAACTCATCTTTTATGCGTTATTTTAAACTACAAAAACATGAATTTAGACAATTGATGGATGACATGCCTATTAATCTTTGCTCACCTTCAATTTTTGTAATCATGAATATTATATGAAGATAATGTAATCTAACAGTAGATTTGTAAAAATTCACATTGAGTTAAGAAATATAGGGTTGGGTTCAAGTTACACTTAATTTAACTGTAAAAAATGTTACACCACCCAATAACTTATTATTGAATGCATATTTTTGCACACTTCTTGAGATTTCTTCACACTCTTTCACACACTACCCTTACATAATTCCCACCTAAATACAGGGTATCTAATTGCTAAATTACAAGCAAATTTGGCACGGAATAAAGCCAACACATGATTGAATAAATTCAACCTTACAATCTTGTAGTCCTCTGTCTTTTCTCCCAAATTAAATTTCCCAATCACCACTTTATTTAGCTTCCTATATAATGAGTCGAATGACTCATCTTCAGCTCCTCGAAGCATGTGGTAAGCATTTGCAACTTGGTGTCCTTCACCTTTTTGGTGCGTTCATAAGTCGTCTCCAAGATTTGCCACGCCTCCTTGGCAATTGTAACATGAGAGATCCTGTGAAATTCGTCAAGGGAAACACCATAGAAAATAGCATTTAAAGCCTTGCTATTAGCATTAGCTGCCACAAGAGTTGCCTTATCCCATGTGGATTTGGCGGCCTCCGGCTTAGTCCAATCTATCTCGATAGAGTCCCAAACACTATCATCAATAGAACATAGAAATGCCCTCATACGGACTTTCCAAAAATTATAATTGCACCCATCAAAGTATGGAGGAGCATTAAGCAATCGAGATAGATCCAACTCAAAAAGGGTCTAGGATCACACTTAGGTAATGAAACCACAGCAAGTGTACCCACTCTGATACCAATTGAAAGCTAGAATTTGTGTGAAAACACAGGAGCTGTTTAGACCCCCAAATTAAAATTACGGCTTGGTTGATTTTACTCTAACTTAAACTAAGTGCAAAATAAAGTAAATGCGAGTGAACAAACAATATAACTATTCTAAGCCATATTCATCAAATCACAGCAGTAAAATGAAAACTAAAAGAGTAGGGAAGAAGAATGCAAACACAAGATAACACGCCAACGTGTTATCGAAGTGGAAACCGAAGAACTTAGCGAAAAACCTCTCTGCCGCCCTCCAAGTGGTAAATCGATCCACTAGAGAATGAGTTGGAGTACATGAATAACAAAAGACCCCCAAAGCCTAGTCTACCCCCATTTACTTGAGCCCTCCAAGCTCCTTCTACCAGCTGACTTGACGAAGCCTTGTCTTCTTTAGCTCTCCGGATCACGCAATTCAGCCCGATTGCATCCACCAAACAAATGGCTTCTTCCAATGCTTCCCAATAGTAACAAAACCTCACTTTACACTCAAGATGGATGTGGTAAGTGTTTGGGCTATCAACCTCTCAAGGATTTGGATATTGAGAGGTAGGAGTTGAGAAAAACCACAATGGATTGTGTAGAGGATTGTGGGTATGACAATCTTTCACACTCAAGGGTAATGGCTAGGGTTTTCTCTTTGAAAAGCACTGCCCTCAATATGTGGGTAATGTGGGTATATATAGTGTAAATGTTACACCACCCAATAACTTATTATTGAATGCATATTTTGAAAAACCAACTGTTGGATTACATGTTCTTAACGTGCATGCCAATTTTCATGCCAATCGGCATTAAAATTAAAAACACTCATTCATCACATCTAATAAAATCAAATAAAATACTATTCATCACATCTAATCAACAATACTCATTCACATTTGCAAGAAATTAAAAACACTCCCAATATGAATTTAAATCACCTTATAACACCATGTAAGCCACCCACTTGCTCCAACACAACAACCTACCACAAAACCAATCACAAACATCACAAGTATAGAGTTTTATATGTAGTTAAACTGAGTTTACTTACTATGATCAAGCTAAGCGTACAAGTTTGATTTGTTGGCTAAGATTTGGTCTTTGACTTTCACAGATCTAAGCCTATTTCTATTCCCCCACAGCAACCCAAACAATCACTAACCTTGTCATCACATTCAACCAAAAACCTTGTCACCAATACTAAAAAAGAAAAGCCCTCAGATTATGTCACCAATGGGCATTCATCAAAAGCCTTTACAAACTATATGCAAAGAAAATTCAATTGATGGGTCTCCTATTCACCAAACCCATATAGCCAACAATACTAATAATATCAACACAGTGCATAGAGAGATAAACTCCAAAAACAATTCAATTATGTCACCATGTCCATTCATAAAGTATTAAGCATTAATTTGACTTACAAAAGGTTCCTATCAGAAAGGCATTTCATGTAAAATGAAAAAAAGAAGAAGAAAGCAGTCAGTACAGCTCAAACATAAAAAAAAATTCAACACGCATATCACCGAAGCAAGTGTCGAACACGATTTGCTAATGAATTCTTATTTACAAACAAATAAAGATAACCATAGCCATTCGGATAGTCTCTGTTTGGCTGCTCATAAAATGCATGTAAATTTAAAAAAAAAAGAGCTGAAATAAAAACAAACAAACGAAACAATACCAAAAACAAAAACTCAACCTTTGTTTTAAACCAAGTAGCCACATAATGAGTAACTAGTATTTCTTTTCTTGGGAGCAACCAACCAGAGCATATATAAATACCCTTATACCCATGAAATGTTGAGAGCTTCCAAAGAGAATTTTGAGAGAGAAACCCTAGAGAAAAACAAGATTGACTCATCCACAATCTTCATCATTTGATTCTCCAAATTCCTCTACTCTCACCCTCTCCATTGACATATCCTTGAGAGGTAAATTAGCCAAATCCTTATCTTACCATACCCATATCTGTGAGAAGGTATTTTGGTACTTGGGAAGCAGTTTAGAAGGGACCAATTCATTTTGGTTGATGCAATGGGCTATTGCGGGATCTAGTAAGCTAGAGAAGACAAGATTCGGCGTAATCCTGTTGGAGTAAGAAGCTTGAAGGGCTTAGGTGCACTGGGTAGATTAGGCTTGGAGGGTCTTCTGCTATTCATGTATCCCAACTTCATTCTCTAGTGGATTATTGACCGCTTAAAGGGCGGCGGAGAGGTTTTTCACCGAGTACTTCGGTTTCCTCTTCGATAACATATCGCTGTGTTATCTTTGTGTTTGCATCTTTCTTCCCTTTCTCTTTACCTTTTAATTACTGCTGTGATTGTGATTAATTATGGTTTAAAGTGTGTTACCTGTTTGGGTTTAGCTTATATTCATATTCCGCACATATATTGTTTGATTATAAGCTTGTGTTGGTATTTTTATATTTGGGGGTCTAAACGTTCATTGGTGTTTTACACACTAATTGAACTTTCATCTTCCTACTCTCTTGTTTTTCTCTTTTGCTTTCTATTTCTTTCTGTGTTTTTGTTCTTCCTTGTTTTTTCATTGTTGTTTACTGTGCACAACTAAGGCCTTTTTATACTTTCTATCATGATAAGATTTACCATTTTACCCCTCAACTGCTTTTGGCCTGTTGTGGGTGTCCTTCCCTAGTCACCCACTGGTCTGTTGACTGCCCAGCCACCACCACTACCTTGTGCTAGCTGTGCCACGCTTCATTCCTAGACAAAGGGTATTTTGTTTTATTTTCTTGCTTTTCATAGCATTCCCATTTGGATAAGGGTTGGGTGTTCTCTCTCACTAACTCCTATAACATGCACCTAGTGATTCCAGCTTAGCTTTCCCTCCTTTTGGGTGGTATGTTATCTCAGCAAAACATTTCCCCCAAAAAAGCTTGAGCGGGAATCCCAAAATAGACTTCCCCTTCTCCCCACCTCCAGACCATACCTTCTCTTACCTCTAGCCCATAGCCCACTGCGCTTGTTTAGACCCCAAATTTTAAATTACGGCTAGATTGCTTTTACTCTTACTTAATCAAAGTGTAGAAAAAAAGTAAATGTACGCATTGAACCAATACTACTCTAGTGCATAAACATGAACAACAAACAATAAATGTAAAGCACAAGAGTAAGGGAAGAGAAATGCAAACAAAAGATAAGACCAAGACGTGTTATCTAAGAGGAAACCGAAGAACTCAACGAAAAACCTCACCGTGACCCTCTAAGTCGAAATCGATCCACTAGTGAATAAGTTGGAATACACAAATAACAAAAGACCCTCTAAGCCTAGTCTACCTAATGTACTTGAGCTCTCTAGGCCCCTGCTACCAATGGACTTCTCGGAGTCTTGTCTTCACTAGCTTTTTGGATCCCACAATATGCCTGATTACATCTGCCAAGCCTTACCGGCTTCTCTTGGTAAATTCCTAAAGCTTCCCAAACTCCAAAACACTCTCTTCACTCTAAATAGGTTTGGGTCATGTTTGGGTACAAATCTCATCTAAAGGTATGACAATGGGAGAGGGAAGGAGAAGAAACTACAATGATTTCTTACTAAAGGATGACTAGCTCTCTCTAAAATGGTGGGTGTGTTGTGTTGTAGAAACCTATCTAGGGTTTTCTCTCTAAATTTGCCTATCTTACTTTTGTGGGTAATGAGGGTATATATAGTATAGGTGAAAGGTAAGAAAGTCACACTTAAAGTCCTCTAGGCAAAGAGTTTCGCAGGTACCTAGCGAGATGGCCTATCTCGCGAAGTACTCAAGAAATACAACCTGACACTTGACTCTTCAACTTCCAACATATGCTTCTCACGTGCCCTTTCCACAGAAACCTTTTTCGCAAACTTCTTACGAGCTAGTTGCGAAATTGCATTGATCTTCATTTCATTCTCGATTCTTCACCAACTTAATACTAAACCCAATACAATAAAATACCATAAAATACAAGGAAATAAATTTAAAGTAATTACAACACTTTTTGTCATGGAATAACATAAAACATAGTTGTAAATCACAACTTTACAATCTCCCCATTTGGCTATTCCATGACAAAACACCCTATAACAGACTCTAGACTTAAATGTGAGTTTGGGAACAATGGTAAAACTCACTCACACCTAAATCTAAAACTTGTGATAAACTTGGAAAAAAATACCTATATCCTAAAACACTTACACAAAACGCATTAGACCCTCAAGGTAAAGCAAGTAATAAAGGATAAGTATAAAGTAACAAGTAAAATGTGATCAAGTAAACATGATGTGAAACATATGAGCAACTTGATCAAACACATGACAATCATATGGAAATAACTACAATGATCACATAGCAAAGCAAATGATCATTTGAACATGCAATCAATAAAGCACAATAGCATAAGGATGTATGCATGTCCAACACATAAGCACGATGCGATGAGAGCAACAAAGCATAGATACTAAATATAACTCAAAGCACCATAAAGCAACGAGAAAACAAGCATAAAGTAAAACAAAGCAAAACAAGGTTTTCTCTTAAAAAAAAATGTCTTCTCCCCTTTGGTATATGTATCTCCCCTATGACTTTTTCCCCCTACGAATGTGCACGAGATAGAATTTCTCCTCTTGAGAATGTGCACATGAGTCATCTAGAAATGATAATACACTTCAATATACTCTCTAGTATACTCTCGCCCTTTTTGTCACGAATAGACAAATAAAGTAAGAGGAAGGAGGGAAAGAAAAAAAGATATGAACAAGGGTAATGATGCATGAGGGGTGCAAGATGCATGAGAAAATGAGGCTCAAATAAACAATAAAACATCTTAAAAACAAAATGCTACAAAGCATAAAGAAAAACATGACATGCTAAGGATGATAGAACAAGATATAAACCAAGGCATGACATAGACACAAGAATATGTTATATGTGCTAAAAGGTCTAAAAAGACTTAACTAGCATGAGTCAATGCAAACCATGTCAAGTGATAGAGTGTGTGCATCAATGGTGTATCTAGTGTGCATGTGAGATGCATGACCAATGCATGAGCAAGCACTCATGGGGAAAAGTGTGTAAAACACACAATCAATGATCAAAACATGATAAACATGAATAATTAGGGTGATCCCCAAAAATTGGTACTCATCGGAGTCCAAATGAGTGAAAAAAATAACATAGAGGCATTTTATCAAACACTTAAGTGCACACGCTACACATGTATGTTAAACAATGTATGAAGATATGAAAATCTTGCCTAAATACATGTTATTTTTGCCACAAGAGGCCAACATCCAAAGCAAATCATCATTTAAAACAAAACCTAATAAAAAAGATTGACAAAAATTAAGTTTTCCAACCCCTATTTGAGAAAATTCCAACTATGAACATAAAACTTCCAAAAATATAATCTAAGGATCAAAATCAATTAAAAGTGTTAAACATTACCTTAGAGATGTTTATGGAGTGTAAAACAATTGAAATTGAATGGTTTTTAATGTTGAAGCTTTGAAAAAAAGGGTTTGGCGAGGATGGAGTCAACATAGAGTCATATGAGGAGATTTTTGACCAAAACTCACGAAATACCCAAAAAATAGCTGATTTGTGAATTTTTGTAAGTAGCTGGGAATTTCATGGGATAGCCTTTCTCGCGAGTTACTCGCGAGATACTCGCGAAAGTCTTTGTTTGATAACCAAAAATGCTAAAAATGCATTTTTTAGCTTCGTGACTCGAAGCCAAGTCGCGAACTACTCGTGAAAGACTCTGACCCCTATTTTTCAACACAAAAACAAGCTTGAAACATTGAAAAACAAAGTAGGTACAAAACCTAGAAACAAAGAGTGATGAAAAACACTTCCAAATACAAATAAAATTATCAAAATTTTTTTTAGTTTGATCCACATATGGTTGAGCACACACATATCACATTTGAACATGAACAATCACACAAATGAAATAGTCATTCATTGAATTGATCATTGAAGCTTCATACTAGACTATAGACTAGTTCATACTTGATTCACACACACAACACAATCGAGTGACCTATCTCATTAGTAGAAATGAACATATATGACCACCCACCAAAGTGTTTACATTTGATTGAAAGCTTTTCATTTGGCTTACATTTTTCATACTTTTTGATCTATACAACTTAAATTTTGAGAAGCGACGCCATGAAATTTTTTATATTTCTTTGACGAATAAGCCTTTGGGTTTGGCATCATACAAATGAATACAATTTTTGCTCCACCTTTTCCTAGTCAAACTAGTTTTCGAAACAAGACTTTTTCATCTCTTTCTCTTTTAGAGATTGACGTTTGTAGAGCTTTTGGCATAAAAATAAATGTGAGGAGATTTATAGGCACAAGTCTACACATGTATCAAGATCCAACAATACTATTGACTAATCATTCATGACAAACTTGAAGATCTATTTACAACAATCAAACGTAGATTTCTAGATTTCGCTCACTTAAAAATTTTGCATACATAACAAGCTAAGCTTGTAAATGCACTACGCCATTAGTACGGAGGTGCTAGGCCAAACTCACATAAGATATATGCTCAAACATATACGATCCAGCGTTTTGAATTTTCCACTTTTTATATTTTTTGGATTTTTACTCACACAAAACAAAAGCATAAAAGTAAGATCAACAACAAAAATAAAAACAATGCATATAAAGAGATGCATGATGCACAAATGCATGATAGTAAAACATCTAATGCATGAAGAGTCCTACAAAGATCGAAAGAATTAGATCAAGGACCAAAAGAGCATAAGCTCAACCATAGGCACCCTTCCTCATCCAAACGGAATGATTGTTTGGAATGAGTGTCTCATGAGAAGTGAGATGAGGGTTGGAAGAATGAGAACTGGAGATGCATATTGACAAGGAGGTAAGAGCATTAACCACATGCTTTAACAACTTACCACTTTCAATCAAATCCGGATTAGCTTGCAAAGCACAACGTCCAAGAAGCTCAAGTTTCTCTTTTCTTTTGATTCTTTTAAGAGCTTGAAACTTAGAGCAATAAGTCTAAGATGACCAAAGGCACCACAATGGTGGCAAACAATGGGTTTAGGTCCATTAAGTTTTTTAGGGAGGGATATAGCTATTGGAAAATTGCATGTTTGTATCGCATACAAAACATATGCAGCAAAAAATTAACGGATCTACTTCATTCGTAATTGATAACATGTACTATGTAAGTTTCAGAATTTAAGAACAAGAAAGCGTACCTTGGTGCGGTGAAATTCAAAACCAAAGACCTAGAAGTACTTGGGAAGACTTTTAATTTTCACTCCAATTCCACTTGATACCCAAGATGTGTGGTCTCTCAATCAGTTTCCTAAGAGAGAATAAAGAGTGTCCAATACTCACATACAAATCATTTCATTCTTTGTATAATCTTAATGAAAAACCTTATGAAAGTCTCATATGAAAACCTTAATGAAATTATGTATGTTTCTCTCCTTATATACAACTGATTATCTAATTGGGCTAGCCTTTTGGGCCATTCCAATTGGGCTCTAGTATGTGGCTTGGAGTGGGACCAAAAGGGACCAATAAAACACTAGCTCCAATGGGCCTTGGGCTTTTCTGTCAACTCTTGACAAGTCCAAAGTTACCATTAACTATATTTAATACCACTATATAAATATAGTTGCATTCTAGGCCTTATCTATAAATTATATCCCAAGACTTTATTATACATGCAACCCCTTCATTAAAATATTCGTAGTAATACAAAGTCATGAATGTAGACTGCCACTTTGAAAATTACTACATCTTAATCCTTGAGTACCCGGTTTAATCCTTTATGTTATTCATCATATATTTATGAAATACAATTTCATAAATATATACTTTAGTAACAACTTACTAAAGTAATTGGGCCCAACTCTCTTGAATAACCAAACCCATTAAACTTATCTCAAGGGAATATTTTATGTCTCCGTTAAGAGATTACGAATTCCATCTTGAGAATATATGTTCCATCAACACTAAATGCGGCTGCCCAACATACTGAGGTTTTGACCGTGACTTATAGATCTCACTCTTGATATATCAAAGCAACCTACATCTTATGATCAGGTCCATTATTCTCTCAGGATTTAGAGTTGATGTAAATAGAAGTCGTGAGATTTATTATTCATTTGACAGTCGTTAGGAGAATAAAAAATCTCACAGCGGTCCAGTTCAATATGTCTTAACTCTTAAAACATATCAACATACCAACTAGAAGTCTCCACTTCCATGATCAAGACAAATCATCTTAGTTGATATGTTATAGTTTTCGCAGCTGAAACGCCCATTTTTATCACCGACTATGAACTAAAATTCTGAGTTTACAAAGAACTTATGATTTATATTTTCTGTGACTAAATCACATAAATCACATACTATGCATCTCATGGACTAAGATAATGTCCCATTAGTTCATTTATAGATAGTCTCATATAATTAAACAATTTAATTATTTATGTCATGCCAATAAATTGGATTTTAGGGCATAAACCCCAAAAATAGCCACATGGTTTTGTTCTCTCTTCAACATGGAACATTGTGGTCTTATGTGACTGATCACACCGCAATGGTGGCAAGTAGGAACAAACTTAGATCCATTCAAATCCCTAGGATGAAACCTAAATGAAGGCTTTGGCTTAAGAGTCTTTCTCTCCACTTTTTGATTTCTCTTGTGTGGAGGAATGTACACTGATTTGTCCTTAGAGGTAGAACTCACAATAGGCACAAAATTGGGCAACACAACATGATTGCAACAAAGATTTTCTTCATTTTTAGCAATAGGTTCAGCAATCAAACACTTTGCATGCATCTTAAGAGATTCATTTTCATATTTAAGATCATCAGTAAGTTTGTTAAACAAAACAAGTTTAGCATCCAAGTCCATTTTCAAATATTCAAACTCTTTCAACTTTTAGCAAGTTTCTTATACTTTTCAACCAATTTGTTGGATTCATTGAGCTTAGCAATCAAATCATTCTTTTCACTAGTGAACTTGCTCAAATTCTCATGAAACTTCTTAAACTTTTTCTTTAAGAGTTTGACATTTGGAATTTCAACAACACCCATAGATTCATGTAACATGTCATCACAAGCATGAGGATAAACACTCATAGAGGCATTTTCACAAACACATGGCATGTTACAATCAACAACATCTATAGAAGACACAAATCTTCGTCTGCTGTGTAGGGACTGAGGGTGTCAATAAACTTACTCACGTGCTCGACAGCACTTCCCCTTCTACCATCATATTTTGCAAAAGTTCGTGGTTCATATCTCTCAGGATATGGCTTGCTGAGTATCCTCAGCGGATAAGGAGGCCTTTGTGCATAGAATCTCTCCTTGGGCACCTAGGCCCTTTCGTGCTCTAAAAGCACTGCGACTTCGACCGTGGTAATGAAACGCTGTTTTGCGTTCTATGGGCCACCCCCTACAGGGGTTTCTTCCTTGTCTACCACATGCTCTAGGTCATGCTGGCTTCCTTTTTCTTTCATCTTGTCCGCCTTCATCTGGTGAATTTCTTCCATCAGCTATTGCTAGGAATGCTGCACGGACTGCAGCACTTCAATAAAAAAGTTAGTATTGTCAGGAGGAGTTCTTTGTTATTGCTGTGGCCCAGCCACCACTCCATTAACACCTTCTGCTTGATTGGGTTGGTGCTGGTGGGGTGTGGCTGGCCCTGATTTCGCCTGTGAGGGCACGACACTCATGTTTAGCATCGTTTTTTTTTACCTCGGGGGCATAACTCATGAGGGTTTTATTTGCCTTCCCTGTCTTTTTCCTAACTCCCTAGTGAAGTCGCCAATTTAAATGTGGTGGGCCTTTTTTCGCGTCTTTGGCTGAATCGTTCCTATCGTACTGCGGCCCTATGATTTTGGGGTAGGAGAGTCGGGACTAGCCTAATTGAAACTCACCTTAGGCTAGCTTGTGTGCAAGTTAGAGCCCTAGTAGGAACCTTGGGGGTATCACGTGCCCACGGCAGGAAATGCTGTCACAAAAATGTTATAGCAGGAAAAGCATGATATAGTAGGATAACTAAAATATGATAATGTGATTATGGCAAGAATAGATTAATGAAAAGAAATAGTTTTAGTCCTTAATTAACCATAACAAAAGAAAAAAAGGATTAGTTTGCTAAAAGGAACAAATTGGCATCTTGGCAGATTCAAGTCCAAGAAGGGAACCAATCTCCAATGTGGGTAACCTCAGAGGAGAATCCTGCCATAGAAGTTACTCACTTTGGAAAATGGACCTAAATAACTTAATCTCGGATTCTTAACTTACTAGAGAGTGGGCTATTGAGAGGAAGAGAAGTAGGTAGCCTATTGGTGCATGCTTTTCACTCCTAACACTCCTATTTTCTTCCTCACTCTCAAATTTTTTTTTTTTTTTTTTTTTTAATTTGTTGTCTTTGTTTTCTCTCTTGTTCGCTGTTATTGTTTACTGTGCACGGTTATGGCCTTTTATACTGCCTGCCAAGACAAGATTTACCATTTTTACACCTCAATTACTTTTGGCTTATTGTGGGTGTCCTTCCCAAACTGCCCACTAGTGTGTTGGCTACCCAGCCACCACCACTACACTGCGTTGCCCGTGCCATGCCTCATTCCCAGACGAAAGTATTTTTTGTTTTGTTTCTACTTCCATTGCATTCTCGTCCGAATAAGGGTTGGATTTCTCTCTTACCAATCCCTATAGCATGCACTTAGTGATTCTAGCTCATGTTTGCCTCTTTTGGGTGGTATGTCATCTCAACAGGACATTTCCCCCAAAAGAGCATGAGCGAGAACCCCAAAATAGGCTCCCTCCTTCTCCCTACTGCTAAACCATACCCTCTCTTACCTCAGACCCATGGCCCACCTCCCCTGTATTGGCTGGGTATAGGTAAGTGGTGCCTGAGCCTTGTGTGTGCTCCACTTCCATATGAGTCCATTACTTTTCTGGCGTTCATGTATTTGCCATTGCCTACAGATTTGTTTGACTCTACTACACGTTTTGGTGCTTGTTTAACTCTTGTAGCGTGGATGAGTTCTTTGGTCTTCATTCTTTGCATCTCATTTCTTCTTTGGGCTGAGCATTACTTGGGTGTGGGCTTTCTCTTCTTTAACCCATGTCTCATTTCACTTTTGGTCCATGGGCTAGTTAGTGCTCCTGCCATGCCACTGCATTGTTCCTGCCATGATGTTGTTTACCCTTGTTTACTGTACCACTTTTGGGCTTGTGGGCTGAAGTGCCTGCCATGCCAGTTCCATATGTTATTCCTTCCTTTAGTTTACATTGCCCAGTATTCCTGCTGGGTCGGTTCATATAACATCTTGGGCTTCCCCGACCCATTTACCACATCATTTACCTTTGGGTTTATTAGCCTTTGAACCAATCTCATTTCCTAATTCCTTTCTTCGGGCTCCTCCGGCCCCTTTTTGCTTTCTTTCTATTTCTTATGATTCCTATGGGCTTACTACATTCTTTGGGGCTCCCTTGGACCCATTTGCTTTGTTTTGGGACACTTTACTATTTTGTAGGCCTGTGGACCAATACTCCTGTCATTCTGGCCCAATGATCTTTACTTTGCTGTTTTCTTTCTCTAACTCTTTCATATTATTGGGCTTCTTCTGCCATTGGGCTCTTTTGCCAAAAATGGGCATCAACAATGGTAACATGTAATCTTTCTCTTCCTTCAAGTTAGTCATTGCTTTGATGCAAAAATAGATTATTTGTACATCGAACTCTCCACTTGTTTTAGAGAGTATATCTCACTAATTAGTTGGTTACCTTAAGAAGTAGAAATTGTTCATTAAATATATTATATAACTATGAAAATGATTGCATAGGAAAACAAAATGATAATTACTTTAATTATATCTGTAAAAATAAGCTTATTACATTTTCTAATTTCTTTCATTATTATATTCACTTATAGAGTACAAATCCAAGTGAAAGATCACATTGAGACTCATAAAGAAGCAGAAAATAATAATTCACCCTAAAAATTTCTTATAAAATATATAATGTAAGTTCTTAACCATTTCCAATTTTATACTTATGCCTAACATTTTTATAATACTAACAAACTTTAAATTTTGCATCACATTGTGCAGAATCTGGAGCCAAATAAGTACCTCAAGAAATTCATAACTTGATTGGAAAATCATATACATTCCAAAAAAAAGTTGATGATTACAATTTCAAAGAGGGATGGGAAGTTTACACCATCACAAGTGCCTTTAAATCTAAGTCTAACAAACACTACGGAGATGTTGTTGCTAATAGCATTCATATTAAACATTTAGAAACACCAGTCAGCAATAATCAAACTATTGCAAATGATCCTACCAGTGCTTCAAATATTAAATTGCTTGCCAACTTGGAGGATATAACTAATGACAACATAATAGATAATATCTCTAAAACTACAAAATTGGTAAGAAAACAAAAAACTCTTTACTAATTTTATATTAATTGCTTCATCATAACCTTTCCTTCTTAGAATGTGTTTTTATTTTTTATTTTTTTTACTCTTATTACAATTTTAAACATTTATGCACAATAAACAATCAATCTGAAAGTGTTTTTTTCCCTTGTTTTCCAGAATGTGCAAAAAGATCTTAAAAAAAAAATGCCTCAAGCATACTTCTGACAACAACATAGCAGCTCCTAGAAAAGAAGAAGTAATTTAATATGATATGTCATAACTGTGTTAACTGAGTTCTTACAACTTAACAGCGTAGTTTTTTGTTTGCTTTTAATGTTAGACAATGTTTATGAACTTCAAATTCTCTTTAGTGACAACACAACATGCTTTCACAATAAAACAAAGGCCCAAACCAAAATATCAAATTGTGGTTAATAATTGTTGGGTTAAAATCGATTGACCTTGGTTAATTAATTCAATTATCCAAGTTGATTAATTTGGTAAAATTACATGCAAATCGTGGAGGCACCAAAAAATCACCAAATAACTAATATTCAGTGGAAAATAAATTAATACGGTGATTTGTTAACAAATGGGGAAAACCTCTCGCAAGGCAAAAAACCCCATCAGGTGAATTTAAGGTCACCACTCCCAAGAATCCACTAATCAATAATCAAGTTTTTACAAGTATGAGGAATCTTACCACTACCCTAGCTTATCCCAAAATACCAACCTACAGTTGAACCTTTGCTCCAATACCCAATTGGACTTGATCTTGAAGCAGACTTCTTTCCTTTGTTGCACAAATCTCCAATCTGCTATTAGCTGTGTGCGGTATCTCCGGCCTTTGATTCTACTACTTTATCACTAAGGATTTTTGTTTAAAACTTTTTAAATGGCCAAGTTGTTTGTTTTGGGTAAAATAGATTGATTGGGGTTGTTTTTTTTTATTTTATTTTATTTTATTTTTTTTAGCTTTATTATTGGTAATTTATTGTTGGGCTAATTTTTTTGGACTTGTATATTTTGTTTTAGATTTAATCTATTAATTTTTATGGCCTTTAAAATGTGAAAAATGCTAAAACTACAAAATTTTTGCAAATTGCTAATGTGGTGAGTACATATTGATAAGTAAAAAATGATGCAAATGTGCGAACCAATAAGAATTTGCTACCTCAATAGTTTGTAAAAATGTTATAAAAAAGTGTGTGAGCTAGTATTACTCTTAAAAAAATTCATGGCATTGTTAAGGGGGGCAAAATATAATTTTATTGAACAAAATTGCTATAATTAGTACCTATTAATATATTAATATTTTTTTAGAAAAAAATTAGGGGTGGGGGGGGGGGGGAATCAATATATAGATCCGTCCCTGACATGAAACAATTTGTATCTCTCTCTCAACACCAAAATCAAAATTGAAAATTGGATTGCAACTTTACTTAACTTTATGTATTGCCTATATCCAAGATAAAATAAACCTTTTTTCAAAAAAGAAAAGAAAAAAGAATCACATATTTTTATTAAAGTTTAAGCTTGAATCTTGATATTAAATTCTCTATATGAAATTAATTAACCTTGTCACTTAAATTTATCATTGTATCACTGTATACATCAAACTTTGTAAGGTTGAATTTATTCAATCATGTGTTGGCTTTATTCCGTGCCAAATTTGCTTGTAATTTAGCAATTAGATACCTTGTATTTAGGTGGGATTTATGTAAAGGTAGTGTGTGAGAGAGTGTGAAGAAAACTCAAGAAGTGTGCAATTCAAAGGAGTCTCGCAACTGGATCTTACGACTGGCAAGTTGCCAGAATGGCACACATGTGAAGCATGCAGGGGAGCTGAAGGGTCACAACAGCTGGAGTACTACAGGACGAAAACTTCTAGTCTGGCCAGGCAATTAGCTCGCGACTCAAACTCGCGACTCGTTCTAGTTGTGAGGTTGAGTCGCCAGAATGCCTTGTTTGATGAAAACTGACTTTTCGCATTCCTCATACACTCCATTATAAATACCCTAATACCTACGAAATGTAGAGAGCTTCTAGAGAGAATTTTGAGAGAGAAACCCTTGAGAAAAACAAGATTGACTCATCCACAATCTTCATCACTTGATTCTCCAAATTCCTCTACTCTCACCCTCTCCATTGACATATCCTTGAGAGGTACATTTGCCAAATCCTTATCTCACCATACCTATATTAGTGAGGAGATGTTTTGGTGCTTAAGAAGCAGTTCAGAGAGGACCAATTCATTTGGTTGATGCAATGGGCTTATTGCGGGATCCGGTAAGCTAGAAAAGACAAGGTTCGGCGTAACCCTGTTGGAGCTAGAAGCTTGGAGGGCTTAGGTGCACTAGGTAGATTAGGCTTGGAGGGTTTTTTGCTATTCATGTATCCCAACTTCATTTTCTAGTGGATTATTGACTGCTTGAAGGGCGGCAGAGAGGTTTTTCGCTAAGTACTTTGGTTTCCTCTTCGATAACACATCGCCGTGTTATCTTTGTGTTTGCATCTCTCTTTCCTTACTCTTTACCTTTTAATTACTGATGTGTTTGTGATTAATGTTGGTTTAGAGTGTTTTACCAATTTGGGTTTAGCTTATATTTATCATTCTGCACATATATTGTTTGTGTATAAGCTTGTGTTGGTATTTTTGTATTTGGGGGTCTAAACGTTCATTGGTGTTTTATACGCTATTTGAACTTTCAATTGGTATTAGAGCGGGTTCACTTGTTGTGGTTTAATTACCTAAGTGTGATCCTAGACCCCTTTTGAGATGGATCGATCTCAATCACTTAATACTCCTCTATACTTTGATGGAAGCTACTGTGCATTTTGGAAAGTTCGTATAAGGGCATTCCTATATTCTATTGATGGGAGTGCTTGGGATGCTGTAGATATAGGATGGACTAGGCCGAAGGCCGCCAAATCCGAATGGGATAAGGCAGCCCTTGCGGCAGCTAACGCTAATAGCAAGGCTTTAAATGCTATTTTCTGTGGTGTTTCTCTTGATGAGTTTCACAGGATTTCTCATGTTACAATTGCCAAGGAGGCGTGGTAAATTTTGGAAACGACTTATGAGGGAAACAAAAAAGGTGAAAGACACCAAGCTGCAAGTGCTTACCACACGCTTCGAAGAGCTGAAGATAAGTGAAGACGAGTCATTCAACTTATTTTATGGGAAACTAAATGAGGTGATAATTGGGAAATTTACTTGGGAGAAAAGATGGAGGACTCCAAGATTGTGAGAAAAATTCTATGATCATTATCAAAGAGCTTTCGTGCAAAGGTTACTGCCATTGAAGAGAACAAAGACCTTGATGAGATCAAAGTTCAAGAATGTAAGGTTGAATTTATTCAATCATTTTGTTGGCTTTATTCCGTGCCAAATTTTCTTGTAATTCAGCATTTAGAAACCCTGTATTTAGGTGAGAATCATGTAAGGGTAGTGTGTGAGAGAGTGTGAAGAAAAGCTCAAGAGTGTGCAATCAAGAAGAGACTCGCGACTGGCAAGTCACCAGAATGGCACACGTGTGAAGCATGCATGGGGAGCTAAAGGGTCACGCTAGCTGTTGCACTACAAGACAAAACCTTTAGTCTGGGAAGGCAGTTAGCTCATGACTCAAACTCGCGACTCGTTCTAGTCGCGAGCTCGAGTCGCCAAAACAACCTATTTGGTTGTAACTGACTCTTCGCATTCCATACACACCCTACTATAAATACCCTTATACCCACGAAATGTAGAGAGCTTCTAGAGAGAATTTTGAGAGAGAAACCCTAGAGAAAAACAAGATTAACTCATCCACAATCTTCATCCTTTGATTCTCCAAATTCCTCTACTCTCACCCTCTCCATTGATACGTCCTTGAGAGGTTCATTAGCCAAATCCTTATCTCACCATACCCATATTTGTGAGAAGGTTATTTGGTGCTTGGGAACCAGTTCAGAACGGACCAATTCATTTTGGTTGATGCAATAGGCTATTGTGGGATCCGGTAAGCTAGAGAAGACAAGGTTCAGCATAACCCTGTTAGAGCAAAAAGCTTGGAGGGCTTAGGTGCATTGGGTAGATTAGGCTTGGAGGGTCTTCTGCTATTCATGTATCCCAACTTTATTCTCTAATGGATTATTGACCGCTTGGAGGGTGGCGGAGAGGTTTTATGCCGATGACTTCGATTTCCTCATGACTTCGATTTCCTCTTCGATAACACATCGCTGTGTTGTCTTTGTGTTTGCATCTCTTCCCTTAATCTTTTCCTTTTAATTACTGCTATGGTTGTGATTAATTATGGTTTAGATTGTTTTACCAATTCTGTTTTAGCTTATTATCATATTCCAAACATACATTGTTTGATTATAAGCTTGTGTTGGTAATTTGTAAATTGAGGGTCTAAACGTTCATAGGTGTTTTATACACTATTTGAACATTCAATTGTTATCAGAGCGGGTACACTTGTATTGGTTTAATTACCTAAGTATGATCCTTGTCCCCTTGTGTGTTTTGCCATGGATGGTGCTTTGTATGCTTCTATGCATGTTTTGGATGTT